>JAQGAZ010000939.1:0-40676 GCA_034692225.1 Polydesmus complanatus
ATTTGGAGAGTTTCGCGTTGTGTCCGCTAGATGGCAGTACGCACTGTGCACCTATAACGGTTACTTTAATTGTCCACGTTCGAACCGCTCGTTTCTTCACCTTACTCTTACACCATGGGTATGGCGTAGGGGAGCAACTGACGTCAGAACACAACTTTTCAATTACCCCTCCTTTCCTCCCTCCGCCACCCCATCCAACGCGCGAAATCTCAAAATATAATATTAGCAATTTTTACATTTTCGAGACGCAAAAAGTTAAATAGTTTTCCATTCGCAAAAGTAGTGGTCAGTGAGGCCGTTAAACTATAGTACATGTACATGTACTGTACTTCAATTAAACAGACAACTTGCGTAGGACGCGTGCCACCGCTTGGGTGTACATGTAAAAAGCTGTTTGCTAACTCAGCCTGGCGACCCAGTGCTTACGCCAAATGCCGATTTTTTGAAGCAGAGTTTCGTGTGCCCTGGACGCAGTAGGGCGCAATGGAGCGGTTCTACCGGTAGTGCGCGAATGTTAAACTTAAGGATCTGTTCACACGGGTGACTTTTGTCACGCTGACTTTCTTGAAATTGTCACGTGACAAAAAACGCTATTTACCCGAAATGACTTTTACGGTGACTTTTCTTAAGCCGCGCAATTCGCATGCACGTGCTCCTCTTTATTGCCTTTGGGATTTATCAAGTGCGAGTCACCCTGGCTAGGAAGTTACATCTTGTCACGTCGCTTCGTGCGCTCCATTGACATCAATACAAGTTACAGCGCGTGACTTTTGACGCGTGACAAAAGTCACCCGTGTGAACATACCCTATAAGAGATTTGGTTGAGTGATTTTAAGCAAACCGCTATTCATCCCTCCCCCCCCCCGCCGCAGTTTCGACGCACGTGCCGAGCTAAGCCGCTTAGTATAGTATTTATTATCGCTTAAATATTCCGTTTTACATTTTATCCTTCAACAAGTATGTCAATTTTCTTCGTGCTCATTTAACAATACTAAGATAAATTTGCGCAGGCGCAGTATTAACGGTAAGCCGTGAAATGGTCCGAAGGCATAAAAGCCGAAAAGGTCGTGTGAAAATGTGGCCGACAGCAATGACGCAAAACATGTAACGTAACCTAGAACATTGATTATATTTTCGAGAGCGATCGCTGCATTTCTAATCACCGCTGGATTCCTTCGATACTACCTGAGCTAGAATATTATAGTACTCGTACATGAAGAATTAATAATGGGCATCTATTTACAATAGCCATAGTTATAAATTTGGTACAGTTGCAACAATCTTATAATAAATAAATGTCGGTAGATGCGTGTTCTACATTTTTTGACGCATTTTCTCCATGCAATAACAGTTGTTAGTTTTAATAACTGGTCAAATGATGGCGACAGAGACTGGCGAAAAAAGACGCTACATCATTATAGCTAACGTTATAACCAAGTTCCAACAGTACGGTAGCCTATAATAATTTTTCAGTATACGGTAGCCTATTTTACCTTTCCAATGCGCGCAAAACATTTGAATTTCGGTAGAGAATCGTCCCAATCTTCGACCATGCAACGCGGTTCCCTAACTAGACCGGCCCTCAGTCGCCAGTTTTGAAACAAACAGGTTATCGCTTGAGTGACGCACATCTGTGGCAGGAGTATTACACGTGTTGTTTTTTATTAATTAGTATTGCCCCATCACCAAAGGTCAACAATTAAATATTAGCTGCAAAAGTTGCCCTGTGTTATACAGAACTCCACAGCGTGACGTCATTTTCTGAAGGAGTTACCTAAAAATCCTGTTTCAAAAGAGCGCATGTTAAAGAATACTGAAGACGCGTCTAGTTAGGGAACCGCGTTGCATGGTCAAAGGTCCCAATTGTCGCTGTCCCCACAAACCTTAGTTAGGTAACTGAGTAATCGGGGACAAACCATAAACAACTCAAATTCGGTTCTCAGAAAAGTTTTCGTTCTAAAAAGATTTACCAAGTCTCGTTTTAATCAACGCACACTCTAAATCGCGACTAAGTCTTAATCCTCGCTTTACGGTGTAATGCGCGAGCCCCAGAGGGGAGTTGGCAGGTGTGGACCTGGCGTATGTATTTACCTAGCATTTGTCCGCAGACGACGTTGCCGTCCTCGGAGGCGGTGGCGGTCCGCGCCTCGTAAGGGTTGGAGTACTGGATGAAGGCGTATCCCTTGTGCATGGAGATGCCGCCGATCCTTCCGTACCGCTTGAAGATGCGTTCCACGTCCTCCTTGCTCACTTGGTACGTGTTGAGGTTGCCCACGAACACCCGAGAGTTCACCGCCAGGGGGTCGTTGCTGTTGGTCTGGTTACCAACTTTACTCATTCTCGCTGCTGCTTCCGTTTTAGACTACTTCCGCTTTCCTCGCTTATGAATCTACGCACACCGAAGAACTCTCAGCTGAAATAAAAAACAAAAACAATTATTAAAAACAAAACGAAAAACTAAGGGTTAAAAATATTCGATTGATAGCAATTTTGAAATATGTTTTTATTATTATCTACACCGTGCCACAAAAAAGTGCACCCAACTGAATTTGTATTAAACTCTTTCAATAAAGTAAATATTTTCATGACACATCGAAAAACTTTAATTTAAAAGACTTTCTTTTAAGATGTAATTGTTCTATTCTGTGTTTCAAACACTCTTCCGGTCTTAATAGAACCATTATATTTACGCCTCCGTACTTCCTAAGATAGATACCGGCATTTCGTGCCAGAAATCCACGTGGTAGCATCACCACGTTAATGTTTGGACAAAATTTGAGTATATCTTAATATAAAAAAAACCGTACTGTAATTAAAGTAATTAATTAACTAAAGCTTCCAATTAATTAAAAAAAAATTTTATGCCATTTGTAATTTTGAAAAACTATGGTAAACATCCATATAAAAGGTTTACAAATACTGTAAATAAAATATACTGTAATTATTTTTAAAGCGCAAAATTTATGTTTGGCTGTCAAAATAAAGGCAATAAATTAGTATATTTTACTTATTTGACTAAAAAAAAAAATGTTTTCAATTTCGTATAATTCCCCCCTTCCCCACGTGATAAGGAATGTTTAAAAAAATGGTTTGTTGCTCTACAAAAAAATAAACTACTGTAACAGAAAATGCTGTTCCAATAATTTTCGATTTTCTTGCTAATATTACCAAAAAATAATAAAAAAAAAAACCTTAGAAAACCACCAAAGGACAGGCTACAGTCATTTAATTTATGCAAATCAAATAACTGCAACACTACTTAAAGTAAAAAAATAACAGTTTTGATGAGTTAGCTAACTCTCCTCCACATGTAATTCATGTTTGTCAAATAATTAAAAAATGATTTCGTTTCAATGAAAAAATGAGGTATTTACACACAAAAAACATCACAATTGAAGTTTTCAATACAGTAAAAAAATTTCAGAATTACATAACCACATACATTTACAGTACTTCAAGAAGCTCCAGAGAATAATCACACTATTATTTTGATTAAGATTACAAGTTCACACTTAAAAATGAGATTTCACCATAAATATGATTCAATTAATCAAAATAGTTGGGAAAAACGTGAAAAAGTTTGCTAACAAAAAGAACTTGCGGAAAAAAATGAGGGTATAAAAAGCACGATAACGTCACTGTGTGACGATAAAATTTTGTATTATCGTCAAGCTACTGTAACAGTCACGCATGCGCAGCAAATGAATTTATAAGCTATGGCCCCTAAATGACGCTATTGTTACATTAGTTAACGTGTTACAGTAAAATGTTTTCCCGCAAGTTCACCCTACATTAATACACTAATACTGTACAATCAAATTTTGAACGTTTATCGTTTTAACGTGTTTTTTTTCCCGCAAGTTCTCTAACGCATTTTTTTTTTTTCGACTACTGTACTGTAGAGTCTCGATTATCCGGATGCAGAGTTAAGAGGCGCTCGTCCATGGATTCGTAGTTAAAAAGCGCCAAGAGAAAGACGGAGGGGAAGGAGGGTCGCCATATTAAACATTGCCATTCGACATGTCCGGATAATAGAGATTCTAGTGTATCCCACTTCCGCCGGCTATTAAAAAAACCGGCGAAAGAAATAATTAAATTTAATTTGCGCTTTTATAGATTTTTATAACAATTATTAATCGCTCCGCCATTCAAACTCGAAATGCAGCGATGTTCAACCTTTATCCCCCAACCATAGAACCACCCCTTATTAGTCATCACCCCCTCTCCCTATAGCGACGAGCTAGTGATTGACGGGCGAGTGACGTCACGAGTTTGAATGGGTGCCAAAAGCTGCTATGTTGTGGCGGGAATAGAGAGTAACGTAAGCAGTGTACACGACCCACAAAAGACAAAGACTTTTCATTACAGTATGTATAGTACTTTCCTGAGAAAAAAAACCGATACATGTACTACAAAAAGAATCTGACAACACCGCAAACAACCATAAACAACGCTGAGGACGGGGAAGCCGTCACCCAATTAACAAGCGCACGTCCCCCCTCCACCCGTTTAAATCCGCACGTGCGCGGCTTTTACGATCCGCGCTAGCGGACAGAAAAAACCACTATCGGAAATTGAAAATTTATTAAAAATCGATAGTAACTTTTGATTTTAGAAAAGAGCGGACGGACGGAAAACCCGGCGGAATTCCCGAGGTTTATTTTTACATGTGGATGATCGATGACGTGACGTCACAAGCAGCTAAACATACGTATACTGTAATAATAACAACGCACACTTTTTATTAATTATGAATCACCGTAACGTAATAATTAGTATTAGAGCGCCACCTGTTGACGATTAAACGCTCTTAATTATCATTATTTTAATAATACAGTAAAGCAATTCCCCCGGCGGAGATGAATCCGCTCCGGCGAGACGGAATAACGGAGACACGGTGTGAGGGCGGGGCTTAGCAGCTCTCCCCGCGGAACATTTAACGCGGCGGCGTTATTTACGACGTGCGGCCATCAAAACCCACTCCATTCCACTTCCGTTTCCCACCCTCCCTCAACTCCCTTTTCAATTCCGAAAACCAAAAACATAAAACGCTCGTTAAGAACAGCTGACGTTCGAGCCGCGTTCACACTACGAGGGTTTTACGCCTACCAGCCCTGCAGCCTAACCTCCACCCCTCGAAAAAAGTTCCAGTTCGAAAAATAAATGTATGATTCTAAAATTTTGTTTCACTCAAAATTATTATTTTTTTTTATTGAAGTTTGCCACATAGATTGTTGAGTGAATAAATACAGTCTTAAATAATAATTACAATCACAACTAGTCGGCGCAAACAATCGAGTGGCAAACATTACCAATCATATCACAAACTAGCTGCAAAAAAAAAATCTTAATTCCGTTTTATTCATTTAATTCGGAAAAATTCATTTAGTACTAAAAAAAATAATTAATACCGTACTGTACAGTTCTAAAATTGCATTTCATTCATTTAGTTCTGAAAAATCAGACTCAAATTCTAAAAATAAATTTCTAGTTCCAAAATTTATTTTCTGGTAGTTCTAAAAATTAATATTTCTAAAATTGCGTTTTTTTAATTCTAAAAGAGTAGGTTTTAATGGCTAGTTCTAGAATTTATTTATTAAGTTTATAATTTCGTGTAGTTAGTTCTAATTCATAATTTGATTGACATTAATCTAAGGCTATTCATTTTGCACTCAATGAATATTTTTGGTTGTCATATCGTTTGTTTGTACAGCTGGAGGAAACAGCTTTCAGTTTCGATAATTAATTTCGCGTTCTAAAACTTAACTTAAAGGCCCTACAAATTATTTTCCAGCTCCCCAAATATCCCTAAGATTCCATTTTAACCCCTTTAAGCATAATATTTACCCCCATTCGCATCTTCCACAGTGTCATCTTAAAAATATTTGAATAATTTAAAAAAAAGCTGTGCATAGCAATGAACGGGCTTTTAATAATAATTGCTTTACCTCGCTTGTCAATTCGTCATCTGTGACGACAGAGGTGCGTGCTACAGTAGACAAACCAAAACCACGCCCCCAATATTATTACGAAAAGTGTGAAATGACCGCTAGGCCAGAGAAAACGCGAGGTGATGGCATACATGTACATGCTCGTGCGTGCTTTCAAGCGCATTCGGCTTTAAAATAGAAAGATCCTAATAAAAATTTTTAATTTCAATTTTAACGAAAATAAAATATTGACACATTATTATTGGTGTAAAATTATAGCAAGCGAAAGAAAAAGCATGTACGTCGTTCTTTCGCTACCGTAGCAGTTGGGCTTATACTTAACTTGTCTCTTCTCCCCTATTTCTTAGAAAGGTGGATTCGCGCCAGGTAAGACGAAGGCGTCCACAGAAGCCACGCGCAGTTTAACTAGGCCATAAATCAACCTGAAACTCATCGCGGATGATTATCGCCTAGTTACGCTTAAACCACTCCGCTCGTCGTGATTTTTTTCCCGCCGCTACCGTCGCTAATTTCTATTGTTTTTTCTATTCCCTCGACGCAATTCCTGTTCTAATAAGCGCTAATCAACATTAGAAAATCCGAAATAAATTTTACGAAAAATGCAGGTGAATTAAAATGATATGTATCGATATTAATAGAAATGGAAATCCATTGAAATTTGAGGGTAGAACAAAAGAATCGATTAATCGAACAATTCTCGACCAATACGTAGCCGCCGCTAATACAGTAGCTTCATCGGAGACAAAACTAAAAAAACAAGGCTTACATTTTACAATCGAACATTATTTGTTTAGCGGTGAGAATTAATTACTAAGCAAATATTTCCGGTATTAATATTACGCGGCAACGTGCGAAAGTAATCCCCCGGGGACGCTTCGCGGAAGACGGCAGGAGATAGAAGCCGTTTCCCCGGAAGAACATGGCGGGCAGAACGCGGCGCGCACAACCGCTAACAGTTTACGACAGAAAACGCATAGAATTAGGAAAAAAAAACTTACCACATTCGTCGTTCACCCGCTTCCTACTTTCGTTCGTTGAGATTTATGGGTAGAAATACGAAATAATTTAAAGAATACGGTAGATGACAAAATCACAATGCGAAATTCAAGTGGCCGAAATTCAAGCTGAGAACATGGACCATAAAAACACAACAACACTACGCTATCAAATCGTCAAACAAAATGACGGCGCTCCACTAAGCTCAGCTACCGCTAGGGCAACGCTCCTTGTAAGCTGCGTTCAAATCCTGCCGCCTTACATACAACGTATACACACACCCGGTCCGGTCCCCTTGCACTAATCTAATAATACTTTTTAAAACACAGGGTAGCTAGTGTGAACGCAACCTCTAACCAATGCTGCCAGACTTAATAAAATTAACTTGTTAAAAAAAATTAAATTTCAAAAAATAGTGATTTTTAAAATTAGGCAGTTATCTAATTGAATTTAATTATTTATAAACGTCTAGTTAATTTAAAGTAAAAAAAAAAACATAAACGAGTTTGATGTCTGCTACTGCTGCTGCAAGGTCGTCCGCCTCGAGGGTGCATATTCAAAAAAAGTGTTGATACATTTCTATTCGGAAACAAATTATGTTTTAAAAAAGTTGGTTTTTTTAAATTTTGGATGATGGCGATGGCAGCGAGCGTGTTATCTTTGAGCCGGGTGTTGCGAAGTAGAAGTAAACAACTTACCAACTTTTTGTTCGGGCGGCATCTTCTGCTAACCAACTTGGGTAACTTTCTACTTTAATGACGATTACCATAATCGAGACTATCGATACGTTTTATAACACGTACTTAACGCGTTGACATGTTATATCGATTATCGAATCGTCACTAAACAGAATTTCATTCATTTTTCTGTTTTCCACGTTTAAATTTAGGAATTTCCGTCAGCTTATCTGCTACCGGTGACATTTTACAGCAGCACTACGACATTTTCAAGCGCAACCAGATCGAATGGGATAAGAAGCGCAGTCGAGACATGGCGGCTTCGGGTTTTACGGTGGGTTTGGTGTGTCATTACTGGTACGTATGGCTGGACAAGCTCATTCCGGGCAGATCTTTGAAGATCGTTTGCCAGAAGCTGGTTCTGGATCAGCTGCTACTCTCGCCTTTCTACATCAGCGTGTTCTTCGTGACGGTGGGCGTGCTGGAACGCTCCAGTTGGGCCGAGATGAAGAGAGAGATCAGGGAGAAGGGGATTCGTATCTACACGGCCGAGTGGTTTATCTGGCCGCCAGCTCAGATCATCAACTTCGCTTTCTTACCCACTCGCTTCAGGGTGCTCTACGACAACACTATCTCCTTAGGCTTCGACGTCTACACTTCCTATGTCAAACACGGAGACCCCAACGAGAAACCACACAGCTCAAGCTCAAACGCAGGACCTGAAAAACGCCCTAACTGCGAAATAACTCAAAAGTTGTTATAGGCAAAAACACAGATTGTATTTTTAGATGTAATTAATTGTTATCAAATAAATTTTAATTATATTTCAATTTTTAAATCAACTGTTGATCTTTCTGGTTACATCGTATGCAAATCATAAAACGCAAATTCACTTGTTAGCTAATGAAGAATGCTTACGTTATTACGCATTAAAAACTTTTTAAATAGTGTTAAACTCTCTAGAATTGCGACGGAAGACAAGAATTCACTTTTGAAAGTAATGTAAATTACATATTAAGGAAATATCTGCGCCCAACTCCTCAAATTTAAGTTATGCGGGTAGCTTTTAATACGGCCTTGTCAAAACGATCGTGTCAAGTGTCTTCAACATGATTAATTTAACTTTGTCGACTCATGTATGTTAATTAAGCGCGAATCTTCGAAGAATCAGTCAAGATTTAAATTTACAAAACAAAAACCAACACTGTTCTTCATCTCGTGTCGATTCCTCACTTTGACTTCGGCTCTCCTGTTGCACTGCATTTCTCGCTCCTTAAACAAATGAGAATAAAATAATGAGTCTGAGTCATTATATTTATTAATAAACGCCTGAGATTGGTTTTTCTCATCCCGTTAAGTGGGAATACCCAATTCCATTGAAGGATATGGAAAATCTTAAGTAGCATTAAAAAAAAAAAATAGAAAAGCAAAAAGCAAATCTTAGACAAAGTAAAAAATCTAAAATGATGCCTTGCAAGCTAATTAAAATAGGAGAGGGTGGTGTAGGCCTACCTTTTAACGATTCTTGGTTTTTATTATTATTTTTTTTTCCTGTTTAAAATGTATTTTTTTTTTTTACTTTTAAATAGCACCAACTAATAAAGCAAAGCTTAGTGTACATTTATCGATTTTTTATTTTGGCAAAAACTGCATGCAGTATTTGAAATCAATATCTAACTAAAAGTGAATTATTGTAAAGTGTAAATACAGTATTTATATTTTATTACTTTATTCAGGTTTCCAACTTACAAAACTTCTGAATTCCAAAAAGTATAATATCATTTTTGAGTACTCAATCATTGTCTTCTTTAAAAATCGCGTATTAAGCAATCTAAACAACATAAAACTGGTTGCACATCTACATCTACGCAATTCCACTCACCTAATCTCACCTGGTAACTATAGTTCTTGGTAAACATTACATGTATCTAGAAAAATGTACTTACATAAGTAATTAATTCGGTGTTATAAGAACACTTATTAGGAGAGTTGTTGGAAGAAATAAACATGTGTCTTCTGCTTCAATATAAATTTATTGTAAAACTTTAAAATATTAGACTCAAACAACAAACAAAAATACTGTGTATATAAATTCCATCTATAACATGTCATTATTATAAATAAAGTGAACTAAAAATGCGGAAGACAGACTTTTCCCGCAAAAAGTTCGGAAATGACGGTGATCCAGAGAGCCAGAACGAAGAAGATATAAGAGATTCCCACTTGATGACTGTTCGGTAACTGATACGGTTCACCTCCGATCTCGTCCATCGAGAAACCCATTGGAAAAATCACAGCCGCCAAGCAAAACAACACCACTATTCATAAAATAACATTATTGAAACAACTATAAATTAATAATTGCAGTATTAAAATTAATGTGTTACTGGCTGAAAATCCGACCCATCTAGCGTAGGGAACGACGTGAGAATCCCAATGTGAAACGGCCAACAGAAACACCGTTACGGTAACGCAGATGCAACCTAAAATGATGCAGATGAGGGTGAGCATCCATTCGGGCTGGAGGATGGGGTTGAAGCAAGTCTGAAGACGTCCGGAGATGGTCATGCACGCCCATAGTAATCCCAAACGAGTGTCGCCTTTCGAAAATAATTAATTTCTATGAGAAAATTCGACTGGATTTTACTAGGTACTCATGATTGACTTTATGAACATAGCTTGCCATTGCTACAATGACATTGTGGCTATAGGAAAACAGCATGATGGCATTGGTAGGCAGCATTCAAAAAGTACGTCCACAATACCTGAATAGTAAATTTCGAGGTTTGCTTACCTCCTACTTCGGATACGATCCAGTCCGGCAGCGCTAAACTCACGATGGCAAACACGTCGGCCGATAAAAACAGAGCCCCGGATATTAATGTTAATTTATCCATCAATAGAAATTATGAGAAATTAATTAATTATAATAATTTTAAGACATTTTCCGAGGTTTAGCAGGATACTTTCGATCGAATGTCAAAATGGCGGAAGTGACATCACTACTATAGGTTTCCTTTTTCCAATTTTAATTTCGCTTTCTATTTATATTAATTTTTTATATTTTATTTATTATAGCATTTAAATATTGAATTTAATTTTTTTAAATTATAGTTTTAAAAAAGTTATTCCATGCTTTTCTGGGAAATAAACGAATTTTAAGTGCTTTGAACTTACCCGTAAAATTGTGAATTCATATTTGCTTCTCTTTAACTTAGCACACTTTATTACTAGGCGACTGCAGCGCTTCTTACGGGAAATAAAATATTCTGATAAAATATTTAACGATAGAGTACGAGTTAGTCAAAAGAATTGGTAGAGGTAGCGACTAAAAACCTAATAACGGAATACTTGAAGAGGCGATAGAAGCCGACACGGAGAGTCCACGCGGTTAAGTAGGAGAAAAAAATGGCAGAGGATAACGAGGATTCGAAAAGTGTTTCTGAAAGCGAAGAAATCTACGAAAACCACATTGGAGATGAAGACGAGCCGAATTTTAGTGATCCTGAAAATTTTGTGGACGACATAAGCGATAGCGGTAAGGTTCAAAACGAGCAATGTAAGCCTCCATATTGCGCGCGATCACGTACCCGGTACTTCGATCACCAATATTATTTCTTATTAGCGTCAATAAAAACAAAAAAAATATTTTAAATTTACGCAGTTTATATCCCTTGTTGAGTTTTTATTTAACTTAGATTTATTTTTTTGGCAGAGTTGCTGGAAGATGTGTTGAAAAAGAGGCCTAAAGAGACTGACGGCGTCGACAACATTGTGGTTGTGGACAACGTACCGCAAGTGGGAAAAGACCGCTTAGAAAAGTTACAAAATGTGATTAGGAAGTTGTACTCCAAGTTCGGAAACATCGTTCGAGAATCCTATCCCGAAGAAAATGGGCTCACTAAAGGGTAACAAAAGTTCTTAATGTGATGTTTTAATTCGAAAATGATAATTTTTGCTTATTTATTTTTGTTTATTTTGTGTTTTTTAGGTTTATATTCTTAGAGTATAAATCACCAGAGAGCGCTTTGGAAGCTGTGAAAACTACCAATGGATATAAATTGGACAAAACTCATACTTTTCTAGTTAATTTATTACCGGATTTTGAAAAGTAAAAGGTTATTGAACCTTAATATCGATTGTTTTTGACCGTTGCTTTATTTTTATTAGGTATGCGAGCGTAACTGATGATTGGAAACCACCAGAGCCCCAACCTTATAAAGATATGGTAATAATTTAGTATTGTTTAGACTTGTTATTTGAAAACATGCCTCATTTGTATTTTTTTTAGGGAAACCTTCAAAGTTGGTTATTAGAAGAAGATTGTAATGACCAGTATAGTATAATTTACGAAGGAGGTGAAAAAACAGGAATCTGGTTGAATAAAGTGAGAGAACCAAAACGATTGCAGGAACGAGCGGTAAAATCAAATATTAAAAAAGCTTTAATAACCGTTTTAAGCTTGGTTTTTTTTTTTCTTCGGGTTTTGGTAGAGGTGGACCGAGACTTATGTAAGATGGTCACCTTTAGGAACTTATTTAGCCACTTTTCACCAACGAGGAGTCGCTCTGTGGGGAGGCGAACAGTTTAAACAAATAATGAAATTTATGCACAATGATGTACAATTAATAGACTTTACACCTAATGAAACGTAAAACGATTCCTAGTTTTATCTTTTTTATTGTAATTAAACTTTATTTCGAACAGTTATTTAGTGACTTTTAGTCCTAACCAAGATTGCAAAGACGATCCTCAATCAATCGTTATCTGGGACATCAGGACGGGTGTGAAAAAGCGAAGTTTTCAAGCAGAAAAGGCTAGTGTTTGGCCGGTTTTTAGGTTAATATTATTATTATTATTTTTGCGACAATGGAACAGGAACTAATGCCATAGTTTATAGGTGGAGTTGTGATGATAAATATTTCGCCAGATTAAATCAAGATGCTATCAGCGTTTACGAAACGCCGGTATTGTTTTGAATTGTTCATTTCTTATTACAATTTCTCATATTATGTATGTATTTTTCTCTAGTCATTTGGTCTTTTGGAGAAGAAAAGTATAAAAATCGCCGGCGTTAGGTAATTTTAAACAAAAAGGAATTGTTGATTTCGCTGTACAGCATTCTTAAAGTATGTATGCGTTTTAACAGGGATTTTTCGTGGTCTCCGACTGACAACGTGATCGTCTATTGGGTGATGGAAGAGAAAGACGTTCCGGCTCGTGTATGTCTCTTGGATATCCCCAGTCGAAATGAACTTAGGGCCAAAAACCTGTTCAACGTGGCCGAATGTAAGATGCATTGGCAAAAATCTGGAGATTATTTGTGCGTTAAAGTCGATCGGTATGCCAAAGTGAAGAAGGAAAAAAATGAAAAAAGCGATAAGATGGAAACCAAATACATGGTTTGATAGAATTACAAAGCAGGAGTTTTTCTAAAAAAAATTTAATCATTTGTTTTTAGGGTATTTATTATAACTTGGAAATCTTTCACATGAGAGAGAAACAGATTCCAGTGGACAGTGTTGAAATTAAAGGTTTTGAGATGTTTTTTTATGATCTTTTGCGTAGTGATTAATCGAGGAATACAAAATATTTTTAGAAACGATCGTGGCATTTGCTTGGGAACCGATCGGAAGCAAGTTCTGTTTGATTCACGGAGATTCGCCCAACATCATGGTCAGCTTTTATGAAGTCAAATCGGGAGGAACAGTTTCACTGCTTAGTAAGCTTTTGTGGTTTCATAATAAAATAAGATACTTTTATTAATGTATCGAAAATATATTTTTTTAAATAAAGAAAAACTGGACCGGCGTCAATGTAATCACATATTTTGGTCTCCTCAAGGCCAATTCCTTCTATTAGCTGGCCTACGCAGGTATATTATACTATTTCAGCAGAACTTCGGCATTATAAAAGTGTTGTTATAAGATGTATAGAGGTATAAATGTCAAAACTTCAGTGCCATGAGTGTTTCTAATAAGCAAGGATTTTGCGGTTAGGAAAGGGCAAAACCTTTGATTTACTGAAGTTTTCCATATTTATATCGAGCTTCTGTACTTTTACTATAGTGTTGGAAAAATCATTCCGAATTGGTAACGTGATGCGTGTTTTTTATATTTAGCATGAACGGAGCATTGGAGTTTATTGACACGAGCGACATGACCATAATGAATCAGGTCGAGCACGACTTGGCCACCGACGTGGAGTGGGATCCAACTGGACGTTATGTAGTGACGGGAGTCAGTTGGTGGAGCCAGAAAGTGGATAACGGCTACAACGTGTGGTCATTTCAAGGAAAACTACTTCAAAATCAGAGTTTAGATCAGTTCTGTCAACTATTATGGAGACCTAGACCTCCCTCTCTCGTAACTGCCGATAGCATTAAGGTAACGATTCCTCTCTACAACTTCTAACATCAAAATAATCTCTTGTAAATCTTTTTTTTATTTTTTCTTCTTCATAAAGGAAATTCGAAAAAATTTGAAGAAGTACAGCGTGCAATTTGAAAGCAAAGATCGAAGAGAACAGACGAGAGAATCGAAAGTACGTTTAATTTTATAGAATTTTACTTGTAATTTTCGAAGAAATGTTGGTGATCATTTGTTTTAATTTCGTAGGAAATGATTGAGAAACGAAGCAAGGAGATGAAAGAATTTGCGGAACTTCGGAAAAGAAAGCAGGATCAATATTTGGCGCAGAAGAGGCAAAGATTGGATCTGCGTGGTGGTAATTATCATTTTGACGTTTTTAGAACCGGCTGGGGATGTTTTTTGCGTGGCTTGCGATGAGCCGGCTCTGAAACTTTTAGTAGAATGTAAACTACATCGTGTGTTTTTAGGTATCGATACCGACGAACTGGACAGCCACACGGAGAACATGGAGGAAGAAGTTGTGGAGTTTTTCGTACGAGAAGAAATCATCGAACTGAAAGAGTAATCCACTCCGAACACAACGCCATTTCTTCGCTTAAAAAAGAAACAACAAAAAAAAAGAACAGGTTTGATAATAAAAATTACTTTTAAAAAGTAAAACAAAAAAAATAATAAAATATATTTGTAAGCAAATTACAAAAAAACTTCCGTTTATAAACTCCTTTTTCCTATCGAATATTCTTATTTTGTAGATGAAGAAGGATTATGGTATTTAATTTTATAACGAAAACAAAAAAAATCCAGTAATTGAAAAAAAACTTTTTTTTTTTTTTTTCAATTTTTTAATTCCCGCTCATTTTTCTATTAATTTTCTATAATAATATTGATGATGATGATATTTAATCTTTATTCGAATCAACTTTCTCGGTCAGCTTCAACTTTAGTTAATAAAATTAATGAGAGATTTAACTATTAATTCGTCATTTATTTCGAAATTCGTGTTAACTGAAAATGCGCAAATTAAAGTTTAAATAAAAAAAAATTAATAAAAGTATACCGTAATCATTAAAATAAAAATTGCACTTTTATTATGAACGATTATTAATTATTATAAAATCACCAAAAATTGGAAATTGCACTTTATTGACTCAACTTATAAGACTTGCAAATAAAAATAATTATGCAAATTGGAGAATTCCAACCTCATTTTCTTTTTAAGAGAAAAATAATACAATCGTGTATAATAATTATTATAACAATTTAAAATTATGCAAACAGCCAAGTTTTTCCTCCTTCTAAAAACAATATTATATTACGTGGGGGAATCACTGACCGCATAACATTAAATAAAAACATTGTGGACTTTTTGTTTACGTATATTGAGCAATAATATTCCACATTTTCGACTTTTTCACAAAAGTACGTAGATTCGCCTTTTTTTTTTAAAAAAAAACCAGTAAAATACCATTTACAAAAAAAATGTAAAAAAATTTTTTCTTAAGAGATGTGCGTTTAAAAAATGGTGTATAATTATATTATAAAGCTACCCTTTTCAAAGTAAAAGTGGAATATCCGATTTACCGTTAGAAATGTATTACAGTACCTTTTATCGCGCGGAAACAGCCCCTGCCTCTTAATCATACACTAATTCACTATGAGCCTATCCACTTTGAATCTATTTTTTTGTTTCCTATAAAAAATTATAAAACTTTAAATCGCGCTACGTTTTAAATCGTTTGTTTTTTGTGGAAACGTATCTTAGATTCAAAGCCAGGCTACGTGAGGTAGTGCGTTAACTTCGTTTATGAGAGCGTTAATAGGCATATATTTCCGTTTAAAGACCGGAAATTTGGGGCAATAAATCTTAAAATGAAGTTAATTTTTTTTTTTTTGGCGTAAATTAAATAAGTTTGTGAGATTGGTCACCTCCTCTCGTAGCTTCTATAGAAAGTGCAAGTGAAAGGGCCGACGGGGATACGTCCAGTCTGCCTCAACCGTACGTAATCGTAAACCACTTTGGCGACAATGAGGAGGATGAGGGTGACGAGGATGGCGTTGATGATGTCTAATGGGTTGACGTTGCCTGCGCCCACGAAGCAGAAGTCGGAAGTGAGCAACTGGTAGATGGGCTGGTTGGGGTGGTAAGAGTCCTCGCTGGAGCAGCGGATATCATCGATGTCCTTGAAGCGAGCCAAGTTCCCGAACCGGATCAGCAGGTTGTAGAATGGAGATACGGTCTCGCACTCACAGTTCCACGGGTTATTCCCGAACTTCACTTGGTCCAAGTACAGGGCAAACAAGCGGTCGATCACGTGGGTGGGCACCTCCGTCAACCGGTTTCCGCTCAGATGGAGAGCGAAAAGACCCTGAAATCAGCCATGCATATAACATTAAATAAAACAAAGCCTAATGTTCCCTGAGAACCGGGTAGAGGACATGCGGAAGCCGAGAATGAACTTAAATTGGGTGTTGACAAACAGGCGAAATAAACACTTGGAAGTCGGATAGAATTTTAAAAAATAAATATTCACTTAAATGAAAATAGATAGACCTAATAACGCAAAATGTTAAAAACCATCTCCTTATGACGCATTTGAAAACCACACTAATAATCCTCGGCCTCAAAAACCCTATAACCGGCTGTCAGACAGTGACAGTCCCTGCTATTATAAACGTATCGATCGGGTATGATTTTGTAAACACCAATAATTTTTAAGACTTACGTCAAAGATGTCGGTGGCCTCGAGGACGCTAATGGAGGAGATGGAGTTGTTGTCGAGGTAGAGGAAGCGGAGGTTAAGGTAATTGGTTCCGTTAAGGAGAGAGTGGAGGCTGTCGATGCGGTTGTTCTCCATGTGCAGGATCCCCGTGTGCAAGGGGAGCAGAGGGGGGAAGGAATTGAGGGAGAGGCCTCTGCAATCCACCCTCACCATAGACCGAGACATGCGACACTTGCACGTCCCGGGACACTCGTCCACCAGATGGGCCAGAGTGGTGGAGCCAAAGGCGGTGCCCCGCTCCCAGTACCAGCACCTCACTTCGCCTCGCTCCGCCACCTCCACTCCCTCATGCCCCTTCAACCACTCTAACAACCACTCCATCTCGGTACAGTTCCACGAGTTCTCTAAACAAAAAATCAATTGGATGAGCGCTTGAACAAGTAAAATAAGGACTAGTATTTGAACATTGAACAGGAAAAAAATGTTTACAACAGCAGAAATGTAATCATTAAAAAAACTGTTTAACAATTTGGCTTTCCCTCATTTGTTTGCATAATTATTGCACACTTACTGCAGTTAACACTCATACTACGGGATAAGTATAAAAGACCGTACTAATTTCATGACGCAATTACGTTTTAATTTTTAAGGAAATGTAATAAAGAACTCCAGTCAATTCACAAATATTATATGCATATTCAAGTTTAATTTCCTGTTTTATAAATGTGGCCGCCCTCTGCAGCACAGGCCACATCAAGGCAAAAAGATACTTCTTCCCTATCTTCCTAGGCGCATTATCACTATCCACTGAGCATTATTCTATGTTTATCAAAATTATCATCATCGAGGCCTGGGTATCTCACAAGTCAAGTCTTGGGACCCCTTTTCACTTAAAAAAGCTGGAACCAATAGTGATTTTCTTCTTGTGGGGATATGTAAAAGATTGTGTTTATCCTCGATGACCATAAAAATCGAATAATAACACCGATTAACTCAGTGGATCGTGAAATGCTGATACGTGTTTACGAGAAGTTCACTTTTTGCTTTGAAGCTGTCTGCACTGCAAGGTGCGGCCACACAGTAGGCCTACATTTATAAAACAGAAAATAAAACTTTAATATGCATTGAATATTTGTGAATTGACTGAAGTTCTTTATAACATTTCCTTAATAAAATATTGCGTCATGAAATTAGTACAGTCTTACATACTTACCCTGTACATATAACATATTTGTAGATACAATATAAGAACATAATGTTGAGGTTTTGAATTACCTTTCATGTGAATATTGCTGAGAAGATGATTTCCAGTGAAAAGGTCGAAGGGGAGAGCAGTGAGGTTGTTGTTGTCGATGTTGACCGTAGTTAGGGCCTTAAGTTGCAGGAAAAGGCCCTTACTCAAGTTCTCTAGGTTGTTGGATGAGAGGTCCAATTCCTTCAAGGAGAGAGCGAAAGAGGGCGTGTGAGAGAATGACAACGTCTTCGGGCCCATTCGGTTCCGGTTCAAAGTCAATGAGGTGAGGTTAGGGAAGATGCGCAGCGAGTCCAGGGAGAAGTTCCGGTCCAGCCGACTCTCCTCGATGCGCAGGTGCCTTACGCGCCCAGGGTCCACTCCTCCCCGCTCCCCCTCCACCAAGCACCATTCGGATGGAAGACTGAGGGAGAGTGAAGGGGAGGCGGAGAGGGGGAAGGAGCAGCTCAGAACACCCACTTCCGACGCGAAATCACAGAAACAGCGCTCCTCTTCTATCAGATTGAATGGGGGCCAGTTGCACAGCACTAAGCCCGGGAGGAGGATCAGCCACAGGTACAATGTAGAATGCATTCTATTAATCTATAATAATCAAAATATATAACTACATTTTTTTTAGCATTACAATACCGTAATAATTGCAATTCAATCTCGATAATTCGAACTACTGTAATAATAACTAATAAAATTATTATTCGAATTAATATTATTGAATTTATAATATTTATATATAATTATAACAGTCCTACTAAAACCGTTTTCCTGTAATGTCTTTTCAAAAATTTATAACAAGCCAGTTCTATCCACATTTTTTTCCTTGTAAAATAATTCTCTTATTCCCCCCTCCCCCTTAATATGTCTAATGATCTATTCAGTTCAATAAGTTTTAGTGTGTTTTGAAAAGAAACAATTATCTGGATCGATCTGGAATTTTTTATCCGATATCATCGTTTATTCAGGATTTCGATGAATATAAAATTTCATTAATCGTGAAAACGTACACAAAAATTAACCCAGATTCCGAAATAAATCGCTTCATAAATTATATTAAATATTAAATCAAAGCGGCCATTAGCGGTTTATAAGTATTATGGAAAAATACGCCAAAACTGTAAACAATTAAAATAATTATACCGGATAAACTTCAGTTTGTTGTTGTAAAAAAAGATATACAAAGTGACATGTAGGCTATCTGTTATTATAAAATGCATTTTTTTTTGTTGCATGGCGCAGTTGTTAATGAAATTTTTGATTGAACATAATACAGTATAGGAATATACTAAGGATGCTTTTTTACATCAAGAACAATGTTACAAACACTGAGTACATGTAGATGCATCACGCATTCTGTTAAAGCTCCATTCACAAATCTATCATAATGGTTTATTGCATTATTTCCATAGCAATTTGTTCAAAGACACTTGTTGGGTAAACTTTATTTGTATGATAACTAATGGGGCGACACTTGTTATTATTTAAAATTGAATAAATATATATTTTTTTAAAGCTTACTGAACTCAAACTCAGGTAAACCATTTCTGGGCGTCGAACCGTGAGGAAATAACATTTGAAAAAACAAAACAAAAAAAAAAAAGCAATTGAACACACTGAAATAATAATCGCCACGAAAGCAGTCAACAAAAATCCTTAATAAAAATAATACAAAAATTATAAAACCCCCCAAAATAATTTCAAACTTTCCTATGGCACTTAAAACTCCTGCAAAATACCTGTCGAACGTATAGAATTATAATCCATAACTGTTTTCAAAAACTAAACTGAATTGAGCAACCTATTATACAATTGAATAAAATACGTATTTATCGGCTTACTGAACTACGGTAATTTCAAAACTGAAAGAAACATTACAGGTTTTTGAACCGATCGAATCGAAAACCACGTTCAAAAATCATAATAAAAAAGCACATTCAGTTCTCGTTTTTCTCATATTAACTGCTGTAAAATAAGAGCACGTCGCAATATACAATTATTAAAATGGTGTAAGCCAAAATTATACTATTATAATATTTACTTAAAATGTAGCGCAGCCTGCACATGACAGTTATGACGAGATAAACAGTTGTTTTTGCCGTCGATCGAGTGTTTCCATCTGTTTCGAAAACGAAACGTTTTGTCGAGCAGTCTCATACAAAGTAAATACGAGGGAATATTATAGCCTCGAGGTCAAACCGACGATGTTGTTTGGATCCTTATACGTTTCGTTTCATGCCATTTAAAGACGAAGGCCGCTCCAGTAATATTTAATTATGTTTTAATAATTAGTTTAAACGAAGAGTATACGGTAGGTGGTGTAGCTGCCAAAACGGATCGTCGGGCTCCCTCGTCAGGCCCGGGACACCAACTTCAATCACTCACAATGCCTATTTCATAGAAAGAAAAACATACTAAGTTAAATTGCGAAATTGATAAGGGTAAAAGTTTAATAAACTTGTTCGTTGAACTCTTATTTCGAAGGAGGAGAAAACACGCGGACTGCACCGCGTACACAAGTTACGTAAACACGAATTCATTAACATTTTTTTCTCCTTTTTTTTATTAAGATTAAATTTCGTTGGATAACAATTTAATATGCGAATTTAATTAGAGAGATTATTTTTCTATAAATAATCGCCGAGTGAGAAATACATAATTAGTTTGATATAATACCTTATTGCTTCATTTTGTTGGCTGGTGACGCGAGCATATGTTAGCGTTGCGTGGGAGGCGGGGTTTGTTTACTTCGTTTGGAATGGCCGCCGTGACGTCATTGAAGACGACGCAGCCAATCAGCGGCAAGCGCCAAATTCAATTTGATGCAAAGACAGTACTGTACAGTACAACGTCATGTTAAAATGGTTAGCGATGTGTGCGATTCATTATTAATACGGAGTAATTATTAAATTTAAATCAGGAATGAAACAATAAACATTCCAAAAACTAATTTTTTATTTTTTTACAGACTTCATTTTTTTTGCGCTTTAAAATGATTGTTCGCAGATTATCAAACACTCAGTATTTTAATGTAAATACATGCACATGTATTTTGAAATTTGTCTACATAAATTTAAAAACAAGTGGATTTTGAAGTAATTTACATATTATTACAAAAATGTGACATTCGGTGAAAGAATAACAACTTTTTTTTTGAAGAAATATTAAAATGATTTGATAAACGAAGCAATTAAAAAAAAAAAAAAAAAAATTGATAAAATGAAAAATATTTAACATATTTTTACACAATTTAATTGTGAAAAACAATTCAATTCTTTTTTTTTTTAATATTAAATAATTAATATAAATAATTTGTCAAATTTTTTTGTTTATTTTTAAAAGAAAAAAAAAAATGTTTTGTAATAATTAAAATGTAATTCCAATTAAAGAAATTTATAAATTATTTCGTGTCAACTTCGTCGAGAGCTCTTTAAAACTTATTTGGGGCATCAGTCCAAATGCCCCTTTCATCAAAATTAATGGACCCCGGAAGTGTAAAAAATTTATTTTAGTACAATCGAGGTCCTTGTTGTCCTTCGAAGGTTGGGACACTTCATACTAAACCCCACTTTTTTTTAAATTTCTCAACCGCGTTTTAACTTACCATCTGGTGCTTATAATTGGCGCTGATATTGCTCTTGGAGGGGCTTTGCTCCTTCAGCACCGTAGCCACACCCCCCATGGCGGCCACGTTCGCAGCCCCGCTCCCTACTCCACCGCTCCCGCTCCCTCGGTAGCGCCCCCCTCGCTTACTAGCCTTCTGTGGTTCGTTTTCTGCCCTCCCCTCTGCCCCCTCCGCTCCTTCAGCAGTAGCTCCTCCCCCTTGGCTATTGGCTGCCCCTCCCCCCTGGCCTCCTCGCTGCTGCATCTTGTTGGGTTTGCTCCTGCTGAGAGATTGTCCAGCATTGGCGTGGTGGCACAGCTTGAGAATATTGCCCACAGCCTTGGTGCGCCCCTCTCGGAACACCATTCTCATGCCCACGCGCAGGTACTCGGGGTTTTTGATGAACCGGAAGTGGACGCGCGCTTTGTCTCCCGTGCGCAGACACTCCCTGGACATGTACAAGATGGACGCCGTCTGCCTAATACTTCCACAGTGAACTAAAACAATACAACAATTATATAATTATAACAGTCATCAATCACGGAAGTACTGTATTAAAATGTATTGCAAAGTCTCATTTTTAATTTTTTTTCTTAAAAAATTTTAATTTATATACAGTACTATAATTCAGAAAATTTTACTGGTCTACTGATTTTATTTGGGGCCTTAAGACGATTACTCTGGCGGCCCTAAATAAGCAGTGGTTACAGAACGTACCCATGGCTTGATATCTGGCGCTGATAGTGGTGGGGTGGTGCAAGACCAGGATCTCCCCCTCGAACTCCCAACAGGCCTGAGGGGCCAAAGCCGGAGAGACAAGGACCATCCCTTTCCTAATGAACGTCCGCTTAATCTGTTTCAACGCCGTCTTAATACTAACTACGAATTAATCGAAAAGATTAACATTTTTTTTACTTTTTTAAGTGAAAAAGAAGCGGTTTGTCCTCCGCGCACTTCGCCCACTGGCATCCGCTTCCGGTGGATGCTTTTGACCGGAATGGGCAAGAACTGTCCCAAGGCATCCGGCCCCAACATCAACACGTCGTTCAAACGAATGATTCCTTTAAGAGTGGTTCCAGAAACCACGGTTCCAACGCCCTAACCCCACACGTATACAAACAAAATTACAAACACGAGTTACAAAACGCACCCCTGCACTTCGCTTTGAATCGTTTACCTATTCAATCTCTAATATTATATTACCACCAAACATTGTCCTCAATACTCGAATATTCACTTGGAATCTCCAAATTAAAATTTCTGTTCGCTTTGAATCCTCAAATTGTCGTTTTGAATTTTCAAATTAAAATTTCTGATCGCTTTGAATCCTTTATTTTTTTTTTTTTGAATTTCTAAATTAAACTTTATGTTAAACTTAAATTTAACTTTAAA
This sequence comes from Polydesmus complanatus, assembly GCA_034692225.1. Taxonomy (NCBI): domain Eukaryota; kingdom Metazoa; phylum Arthropoda; class Diplopoda; order Polydesmida; family Polydesmidae; genus Polydesmus; species Polydesmus complanatus. Next base: position 22,955 of record JAQGAZ010000939.1, read on the forward strand.
TGTAATCTTATTGAGTCTTCACGTGGAGGCCTATTCGTTCGTTTTGTACCTATTCGCTTTTAGACCGTGGGATTTGAATTTTGAATCTATTTGCTTTGAATCTATTGCCTTATATCGGATCCGTTTTAAATCCTGTTTTTACATTAAAAAAAGAAAAGATTGAAAACGCGTATCGTACCTTCTACATTCACACGCATCCCTGTGGTAAACCATATCTCGTTTTGAAACAAAGCGATTCAAAGCGAGGTGCAGTGGAGAATACCAACCGGAACTGAGTAGGTGTCGTCGATCTGAAACTCGGCGGGTTCGTCGTCGGTGGACATGCCCCGGGGCGATAAAAGATTCAAAAACAATTTCAGTAAGTTTAGATTTTCGCCTGTAACGTTAGAAATTTGAAAAATAGGACATAACCTGCGTGAATATAATGCACCTATGAGTATTTAATAGTGATTGAAGAAAGTAATGTAAATATACCTCTCGGAGACGAAGTTGGTGGCGGAGAGGACTACGTCATCGGACGATTGGACCATTACCGGGATCTTCCTGCAGCCGGGAGACTTGAGGATGCGGACCAAGAGCTTGAGGGACTCAGTGAGGACGTTGGGGGGACACATGTCTATTTTAGTGATGATAACGAACACTGGCACGTTGAGGGCTAGGGCCAGACCTAGGTGCTCCTTGGCCATGCCCACTACACCCGCGTTTGCTCCAATCTACAACATACATTTCCTAGCGGTGCTATTAATTTTATAAAATATGAAAAGTGTTACCATTAGCATACAGAAATCGGGGGCGTGGCCTGTCATTCCAAACACCGTGGTTTTCAAGTACCTCTCGTGTCCAGCCAAATCGATAAACGTCACCACCTAAAAATAAACGCATTTCATCTCTTTTTAAAACCGAATTTGAGTAAAGAAAAAGTTATAAAAGATACTTTGGACGAGGCTTCGCATATCTTGACCCAGTCCAGGTATCCTCCTCCGTGCGAGTCAGGCTTGTTCACCACCTGGCCTTTGCTGTCGAAGCCCAGGATGTCGTTTCCTACGCTACTGGTCCTGCCCGACTCCATCTCGTGTTTATGGCGGAACAGCTTCTGCCGAGCAAAGCCGCGCCCATTGTCCAGCTCTCCGTGGGTCAACACTCCCAACAAAGTGCTCTTTCCCGCGTCTACGTTGCCCACCACCGCCACCCTATACACAGAATCCAATTATTATTAATACCGAAGAGCTGGCTGAGACGTTTCATCATTTGAAGCCCCAACTAGCGGGCTCTGAATACAGTTTTGAAGTGAAAGGAGGGTGAAAGAGAGTGGTACCTGACTTCCATAAAATCCTTCTCGTCCGCTCTCTTCCGTATGAGGTACTCCCTGAGGCTCCGCTGTTCCGACACTTTCCTCTCCCGGATAAGAACGCAGTCAGCCGGTAACGTGGTGGACAGGCTCTGCAGAGTAGCCACGGAAGCCAACATCTCCTCCTCCAGCAGACCGTCCTCTTCATCGCTCACTGCAAACAAAATCATATAATGAACTTAAATAACTATGAACGAAATGATAAAAAGAAATTGCCAAGAGAAAATACTCAAACTTTCAAAAATTATCGTTCAAATTTAACGAATAAAAATTTAATTCATTTATAAACAAAAACCAATTTCAAAAAATTTAGCTCTTATTATTATTTAAAAGACCAATTTTAACACATTTAGTTCATTCTATTGAATTTGGTTGTTTTTAATAGTCAATTGTGTTCGTGTCATCATTTTAAAAACCAATTTCGTTAAAGGTTTACTTCTTTTATAAACTAATTTTAATCGTTTTTTATTACACTATAGTATTTTCAAAATTAAATTTATTAAGAATCAATAATTATTTTTTAACCCCATAAAAAAACCTGTGTACTGTATTCGTTTTTCAAAAACATCTAATTACCAAATCCAGCTCCTATTTCATAAATGGTCTCCCCTTTGCCCTCATCGATCCTCCTCACCAGATCCTCCAACAGCAGCTCGAACTGCTCGTTATTCGGGCTCACCAAAGCCACCTACCAATATCCCACAATCATATTAATACCCAAATCATAATATTAAATAAGGCAATTTATTAGTTATTACTTTGGTGTTGATAGTTTCCAAGTTGACATCTCCGTTATGCAATTCGCTGTGGTGGTTTTCTGGGGCGAACAGGCTGGCGGTGGCCTCGGCTTTCGTCGGGGTTTGATCCACTATTGCCGCCATTACAAACACCTGCAATTCATTCATTAATTACCAAAAAAAAAAAACATGGTCCATTATGAATTAACAGAAAGAGCTAACCCATCGTTTCCTTTCCAAGAAACGATATTATAGGTTTGCACGCGTTTGATTACCTGCCAAATCGATGTGGGGGAAAATAATAATTGAATCCGGCGAATATAAAAATTAAATCCTCAGTCACATTACAAATTCTTACTGTTTTGGTTGGTCACACCTGCAATTATATAATTATAATAATTAGGAAATGCATGAAACGAAAGTGTCGGTTAATCAGTCGAAGGTCACGCAATGTCAAAAAATTTCACCTACCGTAGAGAAACAACAATTTCGGCGCCAAACAATTAATAACTCTTTCTTTCACCTAAACATTTAACAAATATCTCTATAAAAAAAAATTAAATGTAATTGTCTCACTTCATTAGTTTCAAGCTGTTAAGCAATTTTTAAGTTCAAATGCAGACACTGTGCTCTCATTTTTGTATCTTGAACATAAATAGTAACTACAATACTCATAAATAATTTGTGCACTATATATTATATTATATTATCATAGCTACTAGAAATGCTGATGAAATTTATTGCAACATGGTGAAATCAAAAATTAATACTGATTTTAAAATAAAAACTACTGAAAACTTACATCTGTTCCAGGAGCGAAGATTTCATCTTTCCACGCAACTCATGCAATACAAGGTTTCCACCGCGAATCACGCTTGAACGGAACCGATTCAACCAAACGTCTGGCAAAACGACTTAGGAGAAGAAGTTCGGTTAAAACAAGTTTGTAAAAGTTGAAATTAGTTCCTCCAAAATGTGGAACTACTTTCATTAATTGAAACCTGTTTCAAAATTCCTGTGGAAACTATGTATTATACAAGGATAGTCTGTACGAGTATACTGTGACATGAGTACCGTAATCGAATCATGCGATAGTATTGGTTGATGACTTACCTATAGTTTAATGTATTTGACTTACTTTGTGAACATCGTCTTCCATGCTATCACTTATGAGTAAATGAAAAAATAATTATGCTATTTGTAAATACATGGCTTTGGTAAGCAGCATTCAAAAACTAAGTAAACGTCATCAAAACCCGACCAGTTATGTTACAGACAAAGTGGCTAATCAGGAACTTTAATAAATCGCCTTACTTTGCATCTCTCAGGCATTTTGATAAAATCCACAACCGCAGACGATATTATGAAATTGCCCGATTTATTGAGTTGACTGTAGCATAAACCTACGCGAATAAGCTAAACTTAGATTAATAGCCTCAATCTTCGATACGACACTAGCGCTCCTTGTATGCGATTAAATATTATAACGAAGGTCAGCTGTCAACATGGTGTTTACTATTCATAAATGGTAGGGTACCATGATCGCCAATCTAGAGTAAATGTAATATTGATACTGTATTATTGTTTGTTTACAGCTGCAGCCTATCCTGCCCCTTCTACTTGTTTTGAGATGGTTATCTTCTTAATTCAATTAACGAATGAAAACAAAGTTGAAATGTTGAACTAAAAAAGAATGTAGAAGCGAAAGAGTGAAATTGGAGGAGAGATCGGAGATCTAAATGTAGGAGGAATGGCGCGAAAAGGATAATGTGAATCATTTCATCATCATCATGAGCGGAGAAGGTATAAAGTTCACGGTCATATCAAATTTTTTTTTATCATTTCAATCAAAAAATGAAAAGAGAAAGGGGAAAAAATAGTTTTACAATAGGCTACGAAACACGCCGCGTGACGTGTATAGTGCTTTGTTTTCAATGATACTGTAATATTTTGCAGCTGCGAATGAAAAACGATCGACATTTTATTAGTATTATTTCTTAATTGAATAATTCTTTTAGGATCTTCATTTCCGATGCGATTAAATTGAAAAAGAGTGTTTAGAGCATAATAAAAAACTTGAGCGCGAAAACAGCTGATCGAATATTAAATATGACCTCTTTGCTTCTTCTGGCAGAAAGTGGAGATAAAAGTTCGGGGGACTCTGAGTGCAAAAAACTCATTTCGTGCTTCTTAGATGCCGTCAAACAAGTAATTAAACATGGAAATTTATTTTAAGATAATTCATTTTGGTTTTTCCGCAGTGTCAAAGACGTTTCGGAGGGAAGAAAGAGCTGGCGACCGATGGCGATTCCTGCGTGGCTTGCATTTGCGCTCAATTAGAAAGTGTCTTACAACACAAACTCAGGAAATCGGTCAGCGCTGGCAAATCTGGAACTGTAGGAACGCCGGATACAAAAATGTATCATCTTAACATGGAAATGTTTTATTTTTAAAAACACTTAAGCTTTGATTTTTTTTCAAGTTCTGTAATTGACGTGGTATCCAAAAGTTTCAAAAGCTTCGACAACAGTAATGACACAGGTATACAAATTTTTTCCAACTTTAGAAAACGTTATAAAGTGATTTTACATTTCACCAGTATTCTGGCATTTCGTGCGCGAATTCCTCAGCCGCCACGAGCAGGAACGTTATATGTTGTTGAAGAACATCACCAGCGACTGCGGTCGAGGTCGAGCCTGGTTACGAAGCACTTTGAACGAACACTCTTTGGAACGCTATCTGCATATTCTGTTGGGTGACGTAGAACTTTTAAACAAATATTACGAAGATTCGGCTTTAATGAGGAATCAAGAGTTCAGTACAATGCTTCCTAACATGGCTGCGGGTTTAGGCTCAATTTTATTTGCCATTAATATTAACAATTCCGACTTGAATTCCTACCGGGATCTATCCTCCTTCTCCTCATCTTCTAGTTCCGCCGCTTCCTCTAACAGGAATTCTCAGGATGAGCCCAAGCCAGTAGTTATCGTTCCCTCAGGTATAAAAAAAAAGTGTCTTATTACACCGTTCTAACAGCATTCGCTTCATGTTTTAATTTCTTTATCAGGGAAAGATCGTTGTAGAAAGAAGAGAGTTCCAGCTCAATTTGCAATTTTTGATGATGACGAGTACAATTTTTTCCCCCGTTAATATTGATTTAATTTTAACTGTTTTTTTTTTGTTTTGTTTTTAGAGAAAACAATCTAATCAAAGTTTCGAACAGTGCTCCATCTACTTGTCTGTCTTCTCCCATTGAGCTCGGCAGTAGTTTTCGTTTGAAAATGTGTTTAAAGACGACGAGTGAGAACGAAGGTGATATGTCCAACTACCACGCTCGATTTCACTCCGAAGAAAACTTGTCCAGTTGGAGGGAAGTGACGATGATGGAGGAAGAGGAGAAAGTGGAAGACGCGGTGTACTCAGTTTATAACCCGGTGGCTCTTGGTACGCAGATACATGGAACTCATTTCAATCAAAATTTTGAATTTTGTTTAAATGTTAATGAAGTACATGTATTGTTTAATTGTCATAAATTTTCACACTGAGCGAACTGTTAATTGACTTACCAGATTCTTTATTCAAATTTTGTTGAATATTTTGTTTAAATTTAGTAGATTTTCTGTTTCATGTTAATTTTAAAACGCACATTGCGCTATCATTTCAACACTCATGATACCTTAACTTCGTAGGTGGTTTCGCGTGCATGGACGACGAGAAAAAGCTGGAAGTGAGCAGCAGCGAGGAGGAAGACAAGCTGACCGGCTTAAGCCAATGCAAGATTGGAGATGAGAAAGAGAGGAATATGAAAAGCTGCTCCGACAAACTCTCCACGTCGCTTCCTTCGCATTGGGGCGGTTCGGGGAATTTACAAGTTCAACGCTCTAAACAGCATCAGAGATCCGCCATGCTGGAACCTCTCACGCCCATCAACGATATTTCCGTGGGAGAACTATTTCCAATCGGAAACAACGAGGAAATTCATTCCGGTAAGAAATACCAGTGCGTTGAGGAAAACCTTTTTGATAAAACCCCAAATGAGTACAGGGAAATAGAAGAAAACAAAAAAATAGTTGTTGCCCTTATATCAATTTATATTTGTTATTTTTTTTCCAACAACTTCATATATTTTATTGAATGCGGACGTCGATATCCGAGTTGAATCCTGTGATGTAAACAACTTAAAACATTTAACAAGCTTTATTTTTATTTTTTTAGAAGATTCGGTTTCTATTCCGAGTTATTCAGAAGATACGGAGAACGCCGCCTTAGGATTAGCATTAGCTCAAAGAGCATTAAGAAATAACAAGTAAATAAGTTCCTGTTTTAATTTTCACTCTATATTATTAATTTCTTTTTTTCAGTGACTTCAGTTCCAGTTCCACTCCTCGTGTCACCGATTCGCTGAGCTGCAATCAGTCGGCAATTGTCAGCTCAACAACTATACACAAAGCTGAAGATTTATCCGCCGGTAAAATTTTTTTTAAAAATAAATTGTGTTTCGTTTGCTAAATAAAAATATTAATTTTTGAATATAAAATGAAAATAGACGAACTAAAGCAGGCTTTGTTGACGGTCATGCAGAAAAAGGACGAACTCGAAGAGCAGAACAAGTATTTTATTAGCGAAATAATTCCTCAATAATTGTGACAAATTTCTATTATTTGTTGTAGTTCTTTACGCGGTTTACTGGAAAAAGAGATGGAGATGAGCGCCGGTTTACGAGTGGAGAACGAGAGTATGAAGTGCAAGTGCTCGGAAGTAGTTACCAAAGTTCAGAGTCGTCTTCAAACAGTCAGCAGGTAAAACGTTTGCCTAACATTTTCAACTTTCTCATTCAGTTGATAAACGAATGTTTTTGCAGAGAGAACGAGCTTTTGAAACACCAACTGCGTAAATATATCGGAGCGGTTCAGGTTCTGAAGAGGAACGGAACCGAAGCTCATGAAGCTTTGGCCTGTCTGAACAGAGAGGGGGTGCTAGGGGTGCAGAACTATCCCGATTACCATTTCGAAGCCACTGAATACGAAAAGAAACTCATTCAGGCAACTTTTTTAAGCAATTATAAAAAGGATAAAATGTAAGGGTGTTTGTATTCAGGTGGCTGAGATGCACGGGGAACTGATGGAGTTTAACGACCGATTACATAGACTGCTCTCTCAAAAGGAACTGGACGTGAGGAGACTTCGAGAGGAGCTCGTCGAACTCAGAGGACCGGTATAAACTCCAACAATGGACTCATTTTTAAAGAAAAAAGAAAGAAATTTTCCTTTTTTTCTTTTCCAGTTTCCCGATGACGCATTAACCTCGGACGACGACTTAAGTATTACGTCGGATTACGACACGTAACTTGCAACATTTATTTATATTGAGAACTATATAATTATAAATTGGAACTTGTATAGTTCTAGTTTAACGGCAGCCGCTCGTTCGCACATCAACGTGTGGATCCCTTCGGTTTTCCTCACCGGAAGATCCTCAGACGTGCATCACGTGTACCAGGTGTACATCCGGATCAGGGACGACGAGTGGAATATTTACCGTCGATACGCGCAGTTCTACGCCTTACACAAGGATCTACGCAGAAAGATCGCCGCCGTCAACACATTCGACTTCCCGCCAAAAAAAGTCATCGGGAACAAGGCGAGTTTTACTTTGATGCAGAGCCGGCTAGAAAACTGGTGGCACCGAGGGGTTATCAGTGGGACCCAAACGAGTGCAGTAGGGCAAACTCCATCTGCGAGGTTTATTAATTTTGTGAATTTTTCCGTAGGACGCAAAGTTCGTAGAGGAGCGGCGGAAGCGATTGCAGCACTACTTGCGGTCTGTGGTCAACCTCATAGTTCAGAACAACAACGAACTGGCCTCGAACCCTGAAAAAGCGGCCCTCACCGCACTTCTCCCCTTCTTCAGGTAACACATCAGAGCCCATTAATCATTGTGACCGACCTATTAAACAGCATTAAATTTGTTGTAGCGAGTTCGCCAACAACCAGCAGGGGCACCGCAGTCGCCCCCGCCGAGGAATGCATCACCTTTTCTCCCGCCAACCGTCGACGGTGGCTCCTCCTGACGAATCGCCCACCTCGCATTATGCTGGGCTCTAACTTACAATTTCTACAATGCTTTTATAATGCTCACACATTGATTGGAACCGGATAATCAGTTCCAGGATGATCTAAGGCCAAACATATTCAACCAATCACTGTTGAGATTTTTAAAAAATTACGGTACGTCATTTTCGTTTCTTTCGAGAAAAATGTTTTGAAGTTTTAAAATTTTGAATTTCGGCGGAAAAAATTTTAAAAATATTTTAGATAGTTTTTTTTTAAAAAAAAAATTATGAGGATAGTGATTGTGAGTCGAAAATTTTACTCATCAGGCAGTGATTACGGTAGGCGCACTTTTTGAACTCCATCATGTCCAAACCTCGTTTTGAATCTTGTTTAATTCATATTAAATTTTATGCGGTAAACTAATTATCGCTTTGAATACGTTTCGTCCCTTTGAATCTTTTTCGTCTCTTTGAATCCTTTTCTTCACTTTGAATTTTTTTCAATACTGAATTAGAATCTGCTTTTTTCCATAAAAGAATTGTTGTAGTGCTGATCCATAACTGAATGTATATATCTTCCACATGTACATGCTTTCTTAAGGTAATCTGATTTTCGCATTGAATACGTCTTTTCCCCCCCATAGAAATTTGATAGTGAGAAACAGCTTCCACATTTACCTAATTGCCTACATTTAGGAAACAGAGCCTCGTTTAGAATATCTTTGCTTTGAATCGGTTGTTTTAAAATGTCTGTGTGATTCAAAGCGAGGTTTGAGCAAAGATTTTGGATTAGGGCCTTAGGCAGTGTTAAAAAATAAGTAGTGTCATACTCCGTCATCAATATCCGACATGTAGATGGAGCCAAAAAAAATGTCGATTCGTAAAAATATAATTATTTATTTGGAATTTCGACTGAAATATATTACATTTTTTTTGCCTTACAAAATGACTTGACATTCCTATTCCAATTCTCAATATTATTCAGTGCCACGCTGGACTATTTTTATTGCATTTTTATTTTTTATTTTTTTTGCATTAAAATAAAAAGGATTTCTCTGGTTGAGAAAATTTTTAAAGTTTAAATTTTTTAATTAAGAAAAAATTAGTCCAGTGTAGCACTGAGCTATTTATACAATTACGAAAAACCCGATTATAATGATTTTGTAAAGTTTTATTTAATAAGCAATTTTTTTAATGTATAATTTATATATTATTATATTAACATAAAACTTTTCTGTAAAAATTGCTTAAATTGTTTTATTATAGTTTTTTATGTACAGATTAGTTATTATAATAATTTATGTAAAATATTTTTCCAGTGCTATATATATATATTATATTATTATATAAAATCTTATTTCGGTTGTTTTATTAAATTGATTGAAAAAACAACCATAAAAATAATTAAATGTATTGAACGAAATAGTAAAAAGAGCTTTTATGAGTAAATATACTTTTCCCTCCTTTTTAACTAATCGATGAATGAATGATTGATTGATTTTATTAAGATGCTTTTCTCCAGCTGAATGATTTCTCTACGTCTTCCAACACCACTAGAAACATCTCACTGTCTTTGCATTCCAATTGCTTGCGTAGAAACGCAATCACATCCGCGTCCTAAAAACACATTGAATTACATACTGCAAGTTTTAGGAACAAAATTATAAAAGAAATGGCAACAAAAAAAAAATTTATAATGAAACTGGAAACTAAGATGGAAAAAAAAAATACTTTAAGAAAAGAAAAGAAAAAAATACTTTAAGAAAAGAAAAGAAAAAAACAAACGAAAATCATCAGAAATAAAAAATAATTATTGAACAATAAACTAAAATTAAGTTACAAATGAGCAAAAATAAGTGGAAATTAGGGGAAAAAAACAGGAAGAATGCAACTTTTCGAGATGCAACTCAGAAAAAAATGAAAATACAGAGTGATATCTAGTGAGAAAAGAATAGATTCTATAGATGCAATTTCGATACAGCGAAATGCAAAGCGGTCATTTTGTTGTACACATGTTAAACTGAGTTAAGATGCAGAGCGCAATCTATAGGCTAAAGTAGGAGATGCAACTTGGAAAATAATTTTATATGAAAATTATTCACTGTACTACTGCATTTTGAATGATGATGATGATGTAATAATTTAAAAAAAAAAGAAAGAATTAAGGAAAACAATCAATATTTTGAAGAAGTGAGTTAAACTGTAATTACATGTACTTAAATAAATAAAGAAAAAGTTGTTTACATTTCCGATGGCTTCGGGTTCTTCCAGTTTCGAATCGAGATTATAGTACATGTGGTGGATTTTCTTGACGGCGATCCAGTGTTTTCTTTTGATAGGCAATTGAATGGCACCCAGTTTATACTCGCTCGGGATATTCAAAATGAAGCCCATTATTGCTTGAACGTTCAAACAGCCAGGATCTCTAAATAAAAAATATAGTATTAACTCTCATTCACCTTTTAAAACATTTATACGAGTAGCGTAGATATTTTACCATTACAATTATCAATAGCTTTATGCTTAGGAGAAACTATAAATGTAGTAAGTTTTTCGGAAGTAAACACTCGCGCAAATAAGTTTTAAAATCTACCTACAGTATTTCCATTTGGGGTCCCACCAATAAACCCCGAGGCTCTACAAACCCAACCGCCGGTTATTTACAGTGCTATTACTTTAATTCGCAAACATACAAAATTGAAATAATAATACAGTAATTGCAAAGTTTGGCGAGGTTATAATGTGCCTTTTTTCAAGCTTTTCATTATGAAACACCAGTCCAATTTTACCTTTTACGTTAAAAGCTATTTAAAAATTGTAAAACGATACGCTACTTTTCGTTTTTTTTTTTTTTAATCGTTACTTTCTCTTGTCGAACCACACAGTTTCGTATTTCTTGGTCTGTAAAGCCGTCATGATGACGTTGATGTCGTAATTTCCCAGCCCGAAAATGCTTCTGTGAGGATTAATGAGCCTTTCGGGAGATAACCTACACATTTTAACAACACCATTTATAAATTTTTGCGTTCGATTCACAAAAAAAAAACTTTAATTCTATACAAACCTCAGACAAATGTTATCCAGCTGCGATTTATTAAACGCGTTGGCATCTTGAAACAAGTTGTTGAGCGCGTGAAGGGCACAGAGCTCTTTCACCTACAAAATCATGATACAATTTAAAATTAATAATTATTATAAGTAAAAACGCATAGATCATGAATGTGCCTGTTTTTCGTGATAAACGAGTTCTCCCATCTCCACTAACCTAATTTAAGGCAAAAACGTACACCCACGTTTCTTACGTTCACTACAACAACAAAAACACAATGAATTTACGTGTTCTGTTTTGGCTGTTTGTTTATTTAAGGGTGACGCTCACCTGTTTTATTAGTATTATATCAATACAAAATCAAATATTATGATACAGTTTGGATGAATTCGAAATCCTTCATTAAAATCCTCCATATTCTTCTTCTGTTTATCTAACCTTTTTTTTCTTCTACCGAGCCTTTATTATACACTCATCATGATTAATCTTAATATATAAAATAATTTGTTAAAATAATTCACGTATAATAATTCTGTTTAAAAAGTAATGAAAATTAAATTAAAAATCAACCACGAACATGGGGCTGAAATTTTACTCGCCAAAAAACTTACTTTTTGAACATCGTTTTCTAATGTCTACACGAATAGGAAGAGAATATAACTGCATGAAAGTAATGATAGGTAGCGTTCAACAAGTAAGTGTTGAGCATAGGCCTACATTGTTTACAATCTTACGACAGTGCTGAAGGCATTAAGTTTATTTTTTATTATAAAACATTATAATATATATTAATTAAACAGTTTTTAAATATTGTACATTTTTTACAAAGTTAATTTAATTTATTGCTCCTTAAATTGTGCAGGAAATATAACTACGTCTTGTTTTTTTAAAAATAATATTTTAATGTTGCCTTTGAGGGTTGCCTTACGAAACAAGAGGGCGCCACTTGGCTACTGAACCGACCGTCTGGCGTGTCACTTCCGTTATAAGGTTTTCTTCGTGGTGTGATATCACTATGTAAGTATGAATGATTAATAAAATCTATAAAATTTATTGATAAAATGTATTCATCGGCAAATTTTATTGTATGTTTCGTATACAATTAATATCAGAGCTGTTGTGTAGCTATTTATTTTATTATTTTCTACTTAAAATTTTATTTTAAATCTCGTTTTTCTATTGCAGAACATCCAACATGGGTCGCCGTCCAGCACGATGGTAAGAATCTTATTATGACAGTTTTATCTTTATAATTAGTAATATTATTTATTAATATTTGTGATTTGCTTAGCTATCGCTACTGTAAGAACAAGCCGTACCCCAAATCGCGATTTTGTAGAGGTGTCCCCGGTAAGTTTCATGCTGGCTTCCACCACGTTGTTAGGAAATTTTTTTTAACACAAACTGTAATAATTATGTAGATGCCAAAATCCGTATTTTCGATTTGGGTCGAAAGAAGGCCAAGGTGGACGAATTTCCTCTGTGCGTTCACTTGGTTTCCGATGAATTGGAACAGCTTTCTTCCGAAGCTTTGGAAGCTGGAAGAATTTGCGCTAACAAGGTTTGCAACTTCATATCGTTTCGCCAGTACGAAGCCTAACTAAAAACGTATCGTTCATGTAGTATTTAGTGAAGAATTGCGGTAAAGATTCGTTTCACATTCGAATGAGACTCCATCCTTTTCACGTTATTCGAATCAACAAGATGTTGTCCTGTGCCGGAGCCGACAGGTAAAACAAAAATTGTGTCAATTTAAGTAGAATTTAGAAATCTATGAACGTATTTGTGACATTTGAGCCACATTCTAAGTTGAGATCAAGAAATGTCTGGTTTTTAGACAAGTTGTTAGTTTTTCTGGTCTTATGATACTTTCTTAAACGAAAGCTAATTATATTTTTTGATTTATCCTACTATAACGAAGCTAAATCCGCAATTTGTCTTTCGAGAGTCATTTCAATTCGGTTTAATAATAGATTCTTTGTATTTTACTTAACAATGATAGGCTTCAGACTGGAATGCGTGGAGCTTTCGGAAAGCCACAAGGAACCGTAGCTCGAGTGAACATTGGACAACCTATCATGTCGGTTCGTGCCAAGGAACAGCACAAGGGTCAGGTGATCGAAGCTCTGAGGAGAGCCAAGTTCAAGTTCCCCGGACGACAAAAGATCTTCGTCTCCAAGAAATGGGGTTTCACCAAATGGAACTACGAAGAGTTTGAGAAGTTGAGGGAAGACGGCGTGTTGAGACCCGACGGAGCTTATTGCCAGTACCGAGGCAAGCACGGACCACTGGACATCTGGAGGAAAGCTCAAGTCGAATTGAGAAACGCTTAAGACACATTTCGGGATGTAATAAAAAAATATTATTCAATTGTATGAAAAAGTTATGTCAACGTTTATTTCTCGATTGCGGTTAATAATGCGAATCAAGGTTTTTATAGGCGTTATTTACAATTGGACGAGAAAACTTGAGTAAAGTTATAGTAATGAATAGTGATTATTTAAATAATATAAAAAGAAACAAAATATAGTTCGGATTCGTTGAGGTCGACCATCACAATAACATTCGGGCAAATTCTGAAAATGTTAAAATTTGATTTTTAAAATTTTGGTTTTTCAATTTGGTTTAGGTATATGGGAGACCTTCGTAGTTGATCCGTCCGTCTTTATCCACGTCGGCCGCTCTCAACAGCTCGTCCAAACAAGATTCGCTCACGTTTTCGCCGATCATCTCCATCGCTCGTTTCAGCTCATCCTGAAAAAAGGGCAACAAAACCAATTAAAAGTTATTTCGCCACGCTTTTTGTGTCTTGAAAAACCGTTTAGTATGATATTTTGATACGTTATTTATATGGTTTTAAATTGATGTTTTCAAACTCTGAAATAGAATTTGAATTGTTCCGAAATTTTAAATCACTATTTTTGTTACTTTTTGAACTGGAAACCTTTTAATAGGTTTTTGTTTAAAGAATCTTTTGTTTTGGTATTTTTAATGCGTTTTATGTCGCAATAATAGTTTTGCGCCATGAGTGCATCTTGAATTCATTTTTTGGGTATTTTTAAACTTGAAAGACATTGGTTTAAGTCCTAAAATGAGCTGAGAATGTTTTTTAAATTTCCTTAAGATTGAATCGTGATTTAAAGCGGCAATTGTTAGTCGTTATGTTGAAATTAACTACAGTAGGCCTACGCCTAAAAATATATTTTGGCATTATTTAAGCGGTTTTGTTTAGTAAGAATTATTTTTGGCTCTTATTTCACATTTGACTTTTTGCCTTTTTATTATTCTTCTCAATTAAGTTTTACTTTTTTTAAACTTAACGTAGTATTTTAAACTCTATATAATTTTATTACGGTACTTTTGTTGTTGGAATTGATGATCCTGCGAGTTTTTATGGGGTTATTTTATTACTGTTTAACCAGTTTTATGTCTTTTAGTACTTTATTTAAGTGTTGTAAACAACTCTTCTAGGTGTTTAAATACCACCATTCCGTTTGCATGTTCTTACTCTTGAAATGTATCCGTTATTGTCTTTGTCGAACACCCTGAAAGCGGCGACTAAATCCGACACTATGTCATCCGTGTCCGGCGATTGGCGGCTCATGAACTGCAGGAACTCGTCCTCGCTGATCAAACCGTCTTCTGAAACCACAAACATTAATCATTAATAGGTTTAATTACGAGGCTTTCCAATACAGTAACTATTTATTTTCCAGTTGTGCTAACCGGTGTTAGCTTAATTATATTATGTGCCTAACTGATTTCGCTGGTTAGATTAAAATCTTTTATGGTTTCTATGATTGTAATATACCGATTCCACCGGTGGCTTGGTGAGATATACTGCATTTACAATGTCAGGGAGGCTGTCAAAATACAGTAGTATGGTATCTCCTTTGTGAACGCTGCTTTTCTATGCCTATGTGATATCGCGCTAAACATTAGGCGATGATAAACAGCGGTTAAAAAGTAAAACCAGAGAAATATGAAAAATTTAGCCCCCTTTTTTTTTTTTTTTGAACAAAATAACAGGAATTATAACAAATTTTCTCAATTTTGGCGCCCCTTTTTCAGGGACAGTTGTCCCCTATTCGGATATTCCCCCTACGACATTACCGGAAGCGCTGGCTTGTGAGATGAGGTGCTGGACCTGTTCGTCGGTCATCGAGATGCCCAGGGTTTCCATCATGTTCTTGAGTTCGCTGGCGTTCACTTTTCCGTCGCAGTTGGTGTCGAGCAGTGTGAACGCGGCTTTCAAATCTTTTTTAAACAGAAAAATTAACGAAATTTATTACGATTTCGAAATTCAAGGTTTTTGGAATCGGCTCAAAACCGTTTTTAGGAAGGGAATTTTACTCCCGAAAAACCACTTTTGTTTACCATAGGGAGTAGGCCTACGTGCCCCTGTTGCTGCTACGGGGATTCACCTTCATCATTGGAATTTCTCTTAAGACAAAATTTTAATTTGGGTAAAAATAACTTTTGAATTTTATTTACGGTATTTATTTTTTCAGCTTACAAAAACGAAATTTTTAATTAAATAGAATTTTTTTTTAAAAAAATACTGCACAGTATAAACGAAAATAATTGTTTTTTTTAGACGAAATTTTGTTTAATGTGAAATTGTAATTAATGAAAGAAAATTGAAATCTAACTTAAGACCTAAGAAATTTCCTTAAAAATGGATCAAAATTTCACTTCATATAAGCAGAGACTAAATGGAACATTTATTACACAGTGTCAAATTTCAAGAAAAAAAAAGTTTCTCTTAAAACGATTGTTAACGACACAAAAATTTTCCAATTTAAGACGAAAATTAAATTAAAACGAGTATTGTGTAGCAGCAGTATAAATGGCCACCCTCCATTTGTTTACGTAGTTATTTGGGGTGAGTGGGCGTAGCTTAGGTATAATAATAAAAAATATATGAGAATGAGTTTTACCTTTGAAATCGGAAGTGGCGATGGAAGTGGTTCCGGTGCTCTGAAACGAGATAAACATTTTGTTAGTTCCTGAACTTTTAAGTTCGGTTCTAGCACCTCGGTACATTTCGAGAAAGAGGGAGAGTGGGATAGGATCATAGGGAGTGAGAGAGAGAGAGAGAGATAGGCTAAATATATCCCGGGCTAAGAATATCCCGTTACAACCATCTGCTTATCCTTATTTATCTCTCTCTCTCTATTTTGAAGACATACCCCTCCCTCCCTTTTCATTCATAGCCATAACACGGAAAGCATTGAAAGTAATTACAGTTTTACCGTTTGTTTACGCTTAACGCATTCGATACGAAAACAATTAAATTATTACCTGTACGGTATAAGAAAGTTATTTTAGATTATTTTTAAATTTTTATATCTGGCAGCACTGTAAAATGGCACCTGGCGACATTTTAAAATGAATTTTTATTTTTTTTAAATAAACATTTTAACTACAGTTTTTTTTTTTTTTTTTTTTAATTTTTTAAAAAGTTTTTCTCTAGAATTTTTTTTATTATTACGGTACTGTATTATTATTATTATCATTTTTTTTTTTTTCAATACGGTATTTTTTTTATTTATCCGTGAGTCCCGGTATCTAAAAATGCTATTTTTTTGACGAAATTTTCGCAAATAATGTTGAAAATATTTGTGTATTTTTTCATCAACTTGTTTTTCCGCCTTTTGAACAATGTCTCAATCACTTCCGGTTTAAAAGTCATAATATTACTGAATATTATTTTTAAAATTACATTCATTTTTTTTTTAATATAATTTACTAATGCAGTAGGCCTACATGCACTGTATTATAATATAACTTTAGAATTTGAACATTTTAATTTCGCACAATGCTTCCGGCTCATTATTTCATAATTTCCGGTTTACAAAATATTCTATTTTATTTTTTATTGAAAAGGACAGGTGATTAGCGACGTTGAACTATTTTGTAGGCTTTATGTAATTAGCAGTTTGTTTCCATAGAAACTGCTTCATTGGTTACGATCACCAATTGCATAATTTCGCGCTTTTATTCAAAACGGTTTTATTGTACTGTTTAAGGGCGGATAAAGAGTGTTGTAATTGGGTATGCAGAACCAATCTAACTCAGATGTATACGGAAAGCAAGGAATACAGAGCCAGCTTGGAGAATGTCCCAAAAAAGGCTGCTGTATTAAAATCGATTGTAGCCTAATGTTTTAAATTTTTTTGAGTAAATTATTTTGGTGAGGGTGTTGGATGAGAATAAAAAGTCTTTGTTCCGCCTCGATCACATTCTACGTGCATTGAATGCTATTAGCATAATTATTATAATACAGTGAAACTCGGTTATAGTGCGATTCAAGTAATAAAACAAAATTCGCACAATAAACGGGATCACCATACTGTGTTACAGGGCCGTGCGAAGGGAAAGTGTCGCCCGGGGCAAAATCTAGATTTAGCGCCCCCTCCCAGTACACTTAAAAACATTTTTGAGAAAAGCTTTTTAACCGCCTAAAAAAACTAAAATTTTTTTCAAAAATAATAACAATGAGAAATAATTTTGAGCGCCGAGCTTGCGAGGCG
>JAQGAZ010000940.1:0-40631 GCA_034692225.1 Polydesmus complanatus
CCCCATCCTATAGAACATACCAAAAAATTAGAATTACCCCACGAAATTCATAAAAAAATTCTTTATTTCCTGGAGTATTTGCGTTTTTTTTGGCTTTTTCCTCATCAACCAAGTACGTTTATTAACAATTATTATTATTTACTAAGACTTTTTTTTAAAATTTTTTAATTTTGTAGTGTTTGGCCAACGCATTTGAGAAACGATTGCTGAGTCCAAGTGAACCCAATCCTTCAACAAAATTTAATACTGGAAGTGGAGGTAGCGGAAGTGGAGGAGAATCAGGTCTCTTAGGAAGTCTGTCTTCAATTCTGTGTCCACTCTTAAGGAACTTGGCTCAAGGTTCTTTGGCTCCATTGATCAAAGGCTTGTCCAATTTACTTCAACTAGGATGCTTCGACAGTCCTACTTTTTAAAATATAAATTTCTTGGTTACTTAGCACTAGCTTATTAATTTGTTTCCATATTGTAGTGCTTTCAAATATAAATAAATTGAGAGTTTAAAAAAAACAAAACAATACAGTATGGTTGTTCAACAATTTTTTATTAAGTTCAAGTAATCGTCATACTTTTTTTAAAAAACTATTAATTGTATTACATAAAATTGCGATTGATACACTAAAAACACGTGAGTGACGTCGATGAGTTAATATTTTTACCGTAAACAACAAAAATTCCACTGCAATAATAATTATGAATTTAGAGTTTTACAAAAATCCGACTTTTGATTGTACTTTAAATTAAATTCTAATACTATTTTTTTATTAATGCGTCAATTTTTGGTTGTGTAGTCAGTGACATCTGGTTATTGAAAGTATGCCTTTCTGACGTCATTGATGTTCTAGATTTTTATCAGCTATTTGATGAACGTCGTTATCCAATGCTTCCAATGTTCGTTGCTTTGTAGTTTCCTGTGTTTATGTGCAATTGCCAAGTTAATTTATTTAAGCGCTGAGGCAAATACACGTTTCATACACGATTTGGATCATTTGACTAATGTTTTAGCTACGAGAAAAGAAATAATAACAACCACACAATATACATTGTAGAAATTAAATTTATTTTTTTTAAATTAATATTGATGTAAAAATTAATTTTCCAAACAAACTTTCTCTGTTTAATTTTTTTTTATTAAATACCCAAATATGAAGCAAATTTTAAAGTCGAAACGAACGACGTCAAAAATGGATACATAAATGCTATTTCAAAAAAATAATACTCCCCCTGATATTATTGTTCGATCAATATTTGTCTTATACAGCATTTAACGCTCCTAATTAATAATTTAGAATTTTAGATTTACAGTTTATGTACGGCACATTATTTTATGACAGAATAACCTTGTTTTACACGGAATAAAATTTCTTGATTTAAATCATTAAATTTCAGCACTTTACATTCATCCAACTCTGTTGAAATCGGACAATAAACACTAAAGCAATATAAGCTTTGTTGTATTACTATTGTCTTTAATTGCCGTATCTGTTAATGGTAAAGGGACAGGGGAATGGGTAAGGTGTAAATTTTAAGCTTGTAAATTGATTAGAGATGCATGTAGTTGTAAGTCTTGTGTATTATTATTACGGTATTAGACTTTCTTTTTACTACCCTAAGTAGCTGAAACGGAAATCTGTAAAAACAGAATAACTGGAGACAATTATTTTTACTGCATTTGAATAGCTTTATTAAATAATGTTCTGGAATTTTATCAAAAAATAAAAATTCTAAAATCAAAACTAATAGTCTGTACAAGATTGCTGTAGGCTTACTTAAAATATGTTTTAAAATTTTTCATAATTGTTTTTTAATAATTACAATTTGAAAATATAATTACCAGTATTGGCGGGTATTGAAATTGTTTAAAAATATTGTAAGTCGGGCAGGTTGCAGGATATAAATTGTTTGATATTTTAGTTAACTTATAAATACACTACCGGTACTGTGATATTAATAAAATTATAGTTTTGTTTTCTCCGATTTTTTTTTTTTAATGAAATTATCTTGTTCGCCTGACTTCAGGAAAAATTACACCATGTAATGACTTTGCTGAACTAATACTTTAAACAAAAAAAATGTTTTTTTGTTAGTCTTTAGTTTTAATAATAAATTACTTAAATATTTAGATTAATTTTTACCGCAGTTGCAATGTGAGATTGTGAAATTGTTTTCGGACACAAAATCCGAATGTATCTGGCTTAAACGAAACCCACAAACGGCAAACAAACATTTTTTTTAAATTAAAATCTGACACCTAAAAAGGCAGATAGAATAAATAAATTGCCCTCTGCGAGGTATTGTCGCGTGATAAAAAATTCTAGATTATTATCAACTATTTGATCAGTTGCGTTATTTACAATAGACTTAGACTTTCCAATGTATGCGTGGAAAAAGCAATGGAAATGCCATAATTACTTTAAAAATTTTGACGCACGGATCATAAACTACTGTACTAAATTTATGCATTAACAAAAAAACCCAAATCATTTCAATACAGCAAAACAAAAAAAAAATTTAAACCCCGATTAAGGCATAGGCTAATCTTATAATAAAACAAATTTATGTAGGCCTAATAAAAAATTATTTTTTTAAAATTTTAATACAGTACCGTATTAAAAAAAAAAAATGTAGACATCAACGTGAGACGCTAATTTCCAAACATTTCAGGTAGTTGCGTTTTTCAAATAAATTGAGATACCGTACCGTAACTGTTGTTTTTCCATTAAAATATTTTTTTTTTTTCTTACACATATTTTATTTATTTATTTTTTTAAATAAATATTTAAAAGTTTGTGAACTTTCTTTTAAAAAAAATATGTTCACTATCTTGAAAAGTTTTGTTTAGATTATTCAACTTTACAAATTTGTTACTCGGAAATCCAAAAAATAATTTTAGTCTAGGGCCCGAGGGAAGCTTAATCCGGCATTAATTTGCTGTTACACTAGTATTTCGCATGTATTGATTGGAACATAAATACAGTATAATAAAAAAAACCCGATTTCTTACAATAAAAATAATAATTTTCCAATCAAAATCTCAGTAAAAATAATAAATTTTGCGATTTTGTGCTACTAGAAAATAACAACAAAAATTTTAGTTATTTTTTTTTTTATTGTAACTAACTATCGTTATAATGTGTTATGAATAATATTAGGCTACCTGTAATTATTTTTTCCATCAATATAAATCAAATATTAAACAGCTCCAAACTTCAAAACGAACAATGTCCTAAGTCGTAAAAATGTGTCATTGTGACCAAAAAAAAAAAAAAACAACATAAAAATTTCCCCAAACATTCGATCAATATTTGTCGTTGTTTTTGTGGTTTGAATTATAATGGCACATACACTGTATTAATTATTAATGACGCTCAACCGCAATTCATTTGCGGTAAAATGTTGGATATAAAAGACCGTTTCGGTCAAGCCATCAATCACACATTGTACGAATAGTTCTATTCAATCGAATCATTCTGTTTTTAAAGCAAAACCAAAAAAAAAAAAACATTTTATAAAATGAAATTCCAGATCTTGTTATGCGTTTTCTTCGTCACCGTTTTCTTGTGCGATCAGGTATGCTATTTTTCTATCAATTTTTTTATTGTAAAAAAAATCTGTTATTAATTTTATCGTTAATATTTTGCAGTGTTTGGCGAAAGAGCATAAGCATGCGATGCAGTCGAGAAGTGGTTTCTTAGGAACTCTTTCCGACACTCTCTGTCCACTCTTGGAAGGTTTGGCCCAAAGTCTCACTTCGCTAGCTCCAACTATCGAAGGTCTGGCTGACACTATTCAACTGGAGTGCAACTTTCCACCCTCTGAGTGAGAGTTTAGTTTTAGTTAATTTTGCGGTTTGTAATAAGAAGTTGTTGTTAATTAAGGCAATGGAATTGAAATAAAAGTTATTTGGGGCATTAAGAAAAGTTTGTTAATTGTTTATTATTATTAATTTTATAAAATTAAGTTTAAGTAATCTTAAAGCCTTTTTGATACTATTTTAATTAACGCCAATTAAAAAATGTTGCTTAAAAATATTTTTTCTACACGCAAACGAGATGAAAACATTAAAAATATTGCATAAAATATGCTTTGTAAACTCGTATACGGTATGCAGTTTATTTTTATTTTTTCTTCTTTAATATAGAGAATTTTTTAAGCTATTGCCTGGCTTTCTGCGCGCGCTTTCCGCGTGAAAATCGTACTGAACTTACATTCAGCTATATTTTAACAAATACAATTTTAGGGACAAGATATACATTGCGCGACCTGAACTAGTAAAATATTGATCTTACTGTTTTTCTTGTTACGCATAATACTATTAATGAGCGGCAGCACACTGTTTACAATAAGGTATTTTTCTGCGCGTGGCTGTCTACCTCATTTCGTAGAAAATAATTATTCTCTATTTGATATACTGTATGGCGTTTATAATAGTTTGGGAGATTTTAGTGTACGTGTAAAATTGCCAATTTATTTTGAAGTTTTAATGCGAATGAAAAAAAAAAAAAAAATGAACGCTTTATAAACTATTTGACTAGTGTATAGAAAAATCAGCCAAAATATACAAAAGAACCGATCGGATTTGACGAGTTCATAACCGATAAATAACAAACCTAGTGCATTTTTCTAAATAATTAAATCAAAAAATATTACGAATAATTATGTTGGGTTAAAATTAACAATGTTTCTAGCCGTCCCAAAAATTGAAATCTAATTTTTACAGTACAGTATACAGTACAGTATATGATATTTTAATAACTAGCCTACATAAAACTTCCAAAACTGTTCAATCAATATTTATCATTATTATTTTTTATGTTCCTAATACATATTACCGGTATTAATTTAGATTTTTTTTTTTGTTTAATTATGATTGAGATTTTTGGCGTATATTGATTTATGATAGCAAGTATTATTTAGGCGACATAATAGTATATATTACGGAGTATTATTTTGTGTTAGACAAATAATTCTACGAGTATAAATTATTATTAATGAAAAATATTAATCTGCGTTGAAACGTTTACATAACGCAAAATTAAAGCTATTACGGTACCTTTTAAAATAAATTATTTTAAATTTCCAATTAGGAAATAATAATTCAATTTTAAATGCTCGGTTGCGACAGATTTTTGAAATGCAGTTGTCAATTCGGGGGAAATTTTGCTTTCATACGAAATGTTTGATGTTTCGCAAATTTATTAATGCACCAAAGTCTGTAGAAAAATTGAGATGTTGTTTGGTCTGTTTTCTTTCGTATTTCTGGATTTAGTAATGACGTAATTTGAAATACATGTAATACTTGTACTTTAAAATTAAGAAAAAGAGAGTTTTTTCGCTGCTCAAATATTGATTAAATTTAGTTTCTATATTATTTTTTTAGTGTTTTATTGAAGATTCGACGTGTTATATACCTAGTAAAGTGCATGAGCTTAAACGTAAAACACATTGATGAGTGACGGAAAAAATTTGTAAAATTTCGGTGACGGACTTTCGGACGTCCTTCACCTCTCTATAGATGTAGATTATTATTTGTTATTTGATGAAGGACTTTATCTAATAATATTATTTGCGATAAAGTCGAAGTATGGAATTTCAAAATTAATTTGAGGCAAATGTATGGGTCAAAAACAATTAGTCAAATATTATGAAGAAAACAAATTCACAAATTGGGTAGAAAAGAAAGAAAAGATCAAATATTAATTAGGTATAACCTATAAGCGAATAATGTCCTTAGTACTTGTCAAACGAAAATTCGGATTTTTTGTTTATCTAAATTATATTTAGACAAGCAATACATTTTCATTTATTACCTTTAAAGGTAATTTACACAAAGTAAAATATTGGCTATAAAAGACCGTTTTATCGATCACACGTCAATCATACAAAAAGTTCTCGTTCGTTTCATTTCACTTTCAAGTTTTTAACCAAAAAACAATTTTTAAAATGAGGATTCTGATAGTTTTTTGCGTTATCTCCGTGTTCTTGTTCAATCAGGTACGTTCATTAACCGTAGGATACTTTCTTTATTAAAAAAAATTGACTTTAGTGTTTATCAAAAATGATGGGGAAGCGAAGTGAAGTTGATGGAGACGACGGAGATGACTTTCAGAGAAGCAGTGGAGGTCTCTTAGGAAGTTTGTCCACCATTCTATGTCCACTCTTGGTGAGTCTAGGCCAAGGTCCTCTCGGCTCGTTAGCTTCATTGCTCCAAGGCTTGTCCGATTTACTTCAACTGGGTTGTCATATTACTCACAAAACGCTGCATTCGCAAAATTTTTATTTTAAGGTTTGAGGAAGTTTTTTTAAAATGATTACTTGAATCAAAATTGAAAACAAAAAAAAATTGAAATAAATATATTCTGCTGATTTCATTAAAAATTGTCTACTTTTTTAGATTATAATTATGCGATCTACGTCATTTTTGAAAATATTTTTATTATCTTTTGATTAACAAGCACTTTAAATCACTACGCGTACAAAGTAAATGAAAACAATGAACACCATTCTACATGACATTGTATAATAGGCTACTTATAGATAGCATTATGAAAATTTTTTGGAAAGTCAGCAATTTATTTTGCATTTGTCAACTAAAAAGAAAACAACAAACAATAATTATTGTGTTAGGCAGTTAATTTACTATACGGTACTTAATAATGAAATTTACAAATGGAAATGTTGTACAGTACATATATATTATTTACAAAATGCTGATATTTTAATTTCTAAATCTAAGACAATTCGTCATAATAAATATTAGTAATAAACCGTAAAAAAATTAAATTTTTACAGTAATTTCAAATTCTTAATTTTATTAAATACGAGTATATTCAGCCAGATATTCTCTTTTACTATTTGTGCTCGGTTGACATTTTTGATTACAACGGTAATGTTTTTATTAAATTGATTAATTTTGAAGATTATAATTAATATTGAATTTTTTTTCTAAGATGTGCGTGTAAACACGACCGCTGCTAATTCCGATTTAAATCAACTCCGTCCAGTACTGCAATCGCGTGTTTCCCCTAAAACTTGCCATTATTTTGAAACTGAACGAGATTCTTGCTCTAGCATTGACATTCCCTTAATTCCGCAAGCCTATTACGATACTTTAAAAATTTTAATTTATAGCATTTTAAAATAAGTTACATTAGCTGCGACAAACGGCGCCTTAACGTAAAACTACTGCATAATATTATGCTGCATACGTTATAATTTAGTGCACAATATAGTAATAATCAAAGTAATTATTTTATTCAAGGATGTTACGCAATTAAAACGAAAACTTGTTATTGTAATAATTTTCTCAATTTCTATTTTTAAAAATACTGTAGTTAAGCAAGCTTTTAAACAGTACTGCGGTAGTTTTTCAATACGGTATTTATTGCATTGCTATTGATAATTATTGGTTAAGCAGAGTCTAGGAATTGGCTAAAGATAATATATTTTGCAGTAATTATTATTTATTAATTTTCATGGAATGATAAGGTAATTTCAAAAAGGGATTAGTGGAGTAAAGTTTTATACTCTGTGCTCCTCTGGGAAATGGGGAAAGAAGGTGCCTCAAGGATTTTCCTATTAAAAGTCTATTTAAAGTTTTCCTGTTTGACGTCATCGCTCACAATGCTTTTTCAAGGTGAAATCGGTTTCAACGAGATTTTTAATATTGCAAACTAATCCCCGAGTTATTTTCATAAATAGTCCCAGAAATGAAAAACGAAGGCCATAGAAAGTCAGCGAACGGACAGCTTGCGGTACCGTAATTATTAGTCTTATAATTATTATTATTAAATTGGTTTTTTATTGCGGTTTAGTTAAATAAACCATAATGAAGGTTCTAATCTTAATTTCGCTCTTTGCATCAATCTGGAGTTTATCGACAGCTTATTCCAGCCATAAGTTACAATTTTGTTTCGATAAATTGAAACAGTTGAACATCACCGCTAAACCGGTCACTTATCAACAGGTATATTTTATATTGTCTTTTTCATGCTAAATAATTTTTTATGACGTTTATGCGTGAGTTTGGTTTGTAAATTTTTGTTACTGATTATATATCTTCGTTCTAAAATAGTTAGTTGATCTCGGAGCACTGTATGGTCAGTTGTACTGCCGAGTGGAAAATAATGACCGTCATCCGTATTCGTGCGACTATATCCGATTTAATCCCAAAATCAAATCGGAAGATCCCGGATTAGTATCGGTATCTTTGCAATTTTCCTAGTAAGTACAGTACAAAAACTTGCATACCGTAATAATTGCATTGAAAATGGAGGGAAAAAAAAAGCTTTAATATTGTATTATTATTATTATTTTAGCACATTTTTTAGTTTTTCTTCAAATTTTTTGGTTTACGATACATCTACACCTGGTGTTTTTACTCTTTTTGAGCAAAGTATGCTTACTTTTATGAATATTACAGGCCTACTTTTTTAACAATAATGGTTTATTTTTAGTAACCGGAAGTAACGGTAGAGTAATGGCTATTCTAGAAGCTCAATCGGGAATTCTGGTCTATTATTTATGCTCGGCTGATGTTTTTGAATACAATGGTTACTAGTCTTTTAAATTTTTAAAAGATGTAGGTGCAATTAAAATATACGGTATGCCTTTTGATTTTTCTAGACTTTCGTGTGAATACGGCTGAACAAAAGACCAATGTTAGTGACCTCCGCCCAATCATCGAGTCTCGAGTGTCCTCACCCACTTGTCATTATTTCGAAACCGACAGAAAATCTTGTGCAAAGTTCAACATTCCATTGACTATACCAAACTTTTTAAAACGTTTTAAAAATTATTTGGGATAATTTTTTTTTTTTTTTGAACTAAATTAAATTTAGGCAATTCCTGTAAGTAGACTAATTTTCTCAAAAATATTTATGCTTTAAAAAATATTTTTTTTATAAATAAAATATAATTATTTGCATCAATTACACTTTTTCAAATAATTTGAGGTGTATAAGAGCACATTAAAGGTTCTAAAATAACTTTTATTACCGGAAAAATTAGAGGTTGTGCCCCTTACCACAAAGTCCCACTACAGTAGGATTGAATCATCGCAATTGACAAAATCAGCATAATGCGTCTCAAATAGGTCGGGTGAAATAATTAGAGGCCCTGAAGTCCGGCTATGTAATTGTGCGCAAAGTATAGTTGTGAGTATGATACCGTACAGTAATGATTATGGTTCATTTATGATTAAGGTAATTTGTGTGTCTGTTTTTTTACAGAAATTATCCCTTTTGTTGTCAATTTAGTTTTTATGCAATTTATTTCTATATTAATTTTATTTAAAAATTAAGATTATTTAACATTTTGTGACTTTTGTGGTACTACAGTATTAAATTAAGTAGTGCTTCTACACATGCAACATAATACGGAGTAATTTAAAAGCAATAACAAATACACGTAGGCTACGTTGATTGAAGATTACCTACCTATTTCTTACCTACAGTAGAAAAATGAGTAAGAAATACGATAAAGCTCAATTTTTAAAATCGGAGTTGGGTAACATTTCTAAACTTGAGACTCAAAGCTGAAGGCCCAAACTACTGTAAGTCTACTTTGCCTGAATTTACAGTTGATAAATTTCAATAGGAAGTTCGTGTCAAATAACGGGGATGGATGGTATATATACAATTAAAAATAAAAGAAATGTATTTTTTATGTTAAACCATAGCTACTTTAGATAATCTGAAAAATACGCTTTAAAAAAATAGGCTTTCTTCCCACAAATCTACCGAAAAAAATGCAATGCTAATATTAATGTTGCTTGCTTAATATAGAAAGTGGGTCGGAGATCATTCAATACAAATACTGAGTTCGTAACCTCATATTGGTATCTATAGATAATCATAGTAGAATTTAATATTACATGTTCTATCTACTGTACATGCATATCATTTTACTAAATTATTTAAAACTCATCTAACGAGTGTAATAACATTGCGTAACTCTGGAATTAAATTTGAAGTCTCAAAAAATAAAATTAGTGTTTTATTAAAAACTACTTTATTATGAAATATAAAACTAAGTGCTTTAACGAAATCTTTAGCTTTTAATAAAATTCTTAATAATGTTCTGATTAAAAAACCTGTGAGCCTAGCAATGCTAAAATTCATTAATCAAAAGAAAGTTCCGAAATTTTGTATTTATTTTTAATGTCAATGAACATTATTTTTAAAGCATTTTATTACCAAATGCACGTAAGCGTTTTTAAATTAAGGCGAATACCCGAGATTTTTAAATTGTAAGTAAACAATAGTAAAATAATTTTTTTTCGTAATTATTTTTAATATTCGGTAAAATATTTTCAATTTAATGAAAGCATAAAATAATTTTCTTACCTTTAATAGAAATTAATTTGGAATAAGCTGCTGCTCTTATGACGATGTGCTCGCCAGAAAATTTTACGCTAATATGATAAAATAATTATTTTCGTTTGTTATGCTTTCAATTTTGTATTGGTTACCGTAGCTATATAACGCCATTTAAAAAACTAAGACGTTTAAAATGTCACTATTGATTAGATAATGGAAGGTAAATTTGAATGCATTATTTTATTGTTTTAAGAAATTAATTTAAAAACAAAAGCTTTTACATACAAAAATCATTAAATTGAAAATCTTTAATGCGAATGATTAAAAAAAAAACATTAAATCTTGGTTTTAATGTAGTTAAAGTTTTTGTAACCTTTAAAAAAAGCAACTAAAATTATAATTTTAAGAGAATGACGTCAATCGCAATAATTGATCTTATTCACATTTGTTTAAAGTTTTAAAATTGAAATTTATAATAAGCAAAACCATCGTTTGTTTAAAACAAAATAATAAATGTCTTTCAAACCCAAAATTATACTCCGAATATTTACTTTTGATATTACGTAGCTATAATAAAATGCATTAGCGACTTCGCTATAAAAAAAAACGTCTTTTATGATGATTAAAATGTGTATATATAGCGAATGAAATTTGCAAACTCTTTCAAAGGGAATCAAGATGCAGCTGTCTTTAGTCAGCTCTTCTCTCTCAGCGTTGGATCAAATTAAAATGTCCAAAATTAAGTCCAGAAAAAAAATCTGGATCACTTCCTTCATTCTGGCGACTCTTTTAGCTATATATCAAACAACAAGTATTATCTGCTCCTACCTTGAGTAAACGCATATCAGTTTAAGACATTGCTATGAAATTAAAATAATAAATAACAAAAAAATGTTATAATTTTTTTGTAGCACACCTATCAAACAATCGGAAATCGAAGTGATGAGTGATGTAAATTTAGTGGCTACTGTGTGCTTCACTAATCCCATCTCTTATAACAACACAGACTTAAGCGAGGAACAAAGTTTAATTTTAAAAAAAGTAATTTTTAGTTTTGCCAATTATTAAAATTGAGATTAACAGAGATGATGATAGATGCAGAATTTATCCGCCGACTGCGATATTTATCAACCATCACTCTTTTGCCTCTCCCTGTTGAGCGAAAGAGATAGATTCAAAATTGGATTCCTTGTTGATCAGGATCAATTTATTCTCGTTTTTGGTGTCGGGTAGGTTTGCAAAATAGTTTTTCCATAAACAATAAAACAATGGAAGACTCGTTGATTATTTTATTAACGATAAATTATCATTCCTTTAGTGTTTACCAAGTATTTAACAATTTACTATATGGCAACTGCGCAATTTTGCGCAACGATTTGAATAAAAATTTAAAAGCATTTGAAACGAAACTGTTATATATTTTCGTAAAAAATCGGAAACAATTACCGTTGATAATGGTAATTCACGAAGATGGAACTTTTCCGGTGATAAAAACTACGAGTATAATATTATTGAACAGTCAAGAAATGAGGGTGTTGGCGAACGCTAAAAAAGTAAGTTTTTTTTAATGTTTTTAATACTAGTTTATGTTTTTTTTTATTTTATACAATTATTAGACTTTGTTTAAATCGGAATTAATTGGTGTTAATTGCATTGCTAAAACAAGACAGCCAATGCAAATGTGGAACATAATGGAAAATGAAGAGCGTAGCTATGCTCACTACATATATTCATACGAAGTAATATTTCCATGAACTTTTAACGTTACCGTATTTTTAATTTAAAAAATTAATTTTTTTCACATTGTATTTAGAATTGTTTAGACCAATGTTTATATGCATTGACAAAGCAATATTGCAAATGCATCTTGCCAAATTCAATGCGGGGACAAAATGTTGAAATGCTGCCATTGTGCCACCAATGTTGTTGTTTTTGTGCTTACAATAATTTTAAAAATATATTTTTAATTTGATCTTTAGACTGTAACAAAATACCTGAAGACGAGATGGAAACAATGTGCAATTGTAAATCTTCTTGTGAGTAAGTACGATATTCTTTTTATTTTAAATATTATTCAGAAAAATTATTCGTAAATATTTCGTAATAATTATTATTGTATTCAAATCAATCCGAGAATATTACAGTATTTATAATATATTATTTAATTTATTTTGTTTAGTCCAATTTGTTGAAAATTTAAAATGCGCCTATTTTTATTTTATTTAGAAATGCTGAAGTGACTGCTAACCGACAGATTAATAAATTAGATGACGAACAAACTATATTAGTAAATTATTGCTTAATTTAATTTAATAAATTATTTAATTTTTTTTTTTTTTTTTGACATTCATTTTATAGTCGTTAATAATTCAGTATATGTACCAGTATGAAAGTGATGAAGAATGGACAGTAAAAAACCTTTTTAAACGGTAAATAACTGACAATGTAAAATCTTTTTTAAACATCTGAGAAAAGTTAATCTTTGTGAATAACTTATCATTAAAATGGCATGTTGTACGTTAGTGAAAGTATTGTTTAAATTATAGGTCTAAAGTTTTATAACAGTAACAGCTTGGAAAAAATAATTAGTAATATATCCTTGATTAACGCCTACAGCGATGAAGTTTAGCTGGTCAAACTTTGAAATGTTTTATTAATTTTAAAAAAAACAGTAGTAATAAGAGCAAAATACTTTTATACCTTGTTTCCACCCCGATTCATGTTTTAATAGAAACACTTTGACCCTTCCTCCTTTGACTGAAATCATTTGCAGCAATGCGGCTTTAGCAAAATAATCGTTTCCTCTAAAAACTTAAAATTTATTTTTTTGATTTTTATAAAACATAAAAAAAAAACACACAATACCTTTGCTTATATTTTCGGAAATCGTTTTACTTGCAAAACGACTTGTTAGAAGGGGTTTGGGGAAAACAAATTTGACAGAAAGTGAATCCACTTTCCATTTGTTGAATACAACAAAAAAAAAAAATAAGAATTAGTTTTATTGATTGAAACCTAGTTCACAAAATTATGCGAATAATACATTATATTATCATTTATCGGTTGTTGATAATAAAAATTAAAACTCTTAAGTTTTTCATACCGGTAATTAATTTTATAAACTTTGATTTTAAAAATCCTCACATTTTAAAATACGCACATAAATAAGAGTGACGTAGTGTTGAAGCAAAATTGAACTACCGCATCTAAATGGAAATCTTACATTTATTTTGAAAGAATTTTATTAAAACAGATTCATAAATTTGACTGCCAAGCAAAATATTACTCGTATAAATATTATCAGTAAGAAAATTCAAATGTTGTAAAATAATTATTGTTTATAACATTTTCTAGAAAAGAAGCCGATTTATATTTTCATGAAGTTTTTATCTCTCAATCGTTAACTACAAAAATAACAGTAATGGAATCGGCTATTAAAGTTAATAATTATTACAATTAGAAACCTTGAAACATTTTTGTTGTAAGAAAGTTTTAAAACCGTTTATAGCTCGAAGATGCATTGAGTACAATTGGAGGCATTTGGGGCTTTTGGATGGGGCTATCAATTAGCGTTTTATTGGCTATAGCCATTGATATTTTACCATCAATGGAAAAATCATTTTTTAATTTCCAACGTTGTTTGAAAATTTTGCATCGAACATTATGGTTCGTCGGAATGATCTTTATAATAACTGTTTTAATTTGGCAACTATACGTCATCATTACAGAATATTTAAGGTAAAAATATGCAACAGAAAATTTAACAGAATTGTTGTAATTAGAAATTAAATAATATCCATTCTACCCCACAAAAGCCACAACGTATTAAGAGTGACTACAACGACTGCACTGGATTCGCGGTCTTTTCCTTCTGTTTACGTGTGTTACGAGGGGGAAATTTGTACTCGTGAGGACGAACTGCAAAACAATACCAATTTGCTTGAAAAAATTAATGATTATAAAATGAAACCAGAAAGATACCATGTAAGAATTATACTATTTAATATTACTAACTTTTTCAGTTATTTATTTGTAGTTTATAATATTTTATTTTTTATTTGTTTTAGGGATTTTATGAAAGTTTTACCGAAGAGGAAAGAGAATTGCTCCTTCCTAAAATCAGTGACATTGTAGAATCGTGTAAACTTGAAACGAACACAAAACTCGCTTTGCCTTGCCCGTAATCATTTTACTATTTTATCGTTAGAAACGTAAATTTTAAATTTAAAACGTTAAGATTACAACCGCAGAAGCTTGAAATGTTTGAACCTTGGCGTTGTGCAATTATTAACGCTAGTGAGGCTTTAAAATTTAATGATATTAGTAACATACAAAGTAAAGCATACATTTATTAATTATGTAATAATTAACTTGTACGTAACTGTTTTAAGCTAAACTATATTACTGGTTAAAATTCAGGTTTGAAAATGAAATTGCAATATCCTCGTTGTTTTCGTTCGCCAGGTGCGCCATTGTTTGTCGGATTTAACCCTTTAAGTAATGAGGAAGCAAGGATTTTTGTAACTCCAGGTGATCGAGTTAATGTCAAGTATTTATTAGTAAGAATTTTTTTTACATACGGGGTATTCTAACTCATTTCCAACTACGTTAATTTGTTCTTTGCGCTTTTAGACTGAAACCAACAGACTTCCTTCTCCTTACACATCTCAATGTATCGATGAAAATACTAAATATTCTTGGGGGCCTAGCACACTAACTAACCTTAGTAATCTTATTAACTATTCGTATAATTTTAAGGTAGTAGTGCATTTTACAGTCGCAGTAGTCTGTATACTGTATTTATAATTCATAATACATTTTTAATATGTACAGGATTGCCTCTCTCTTTGCATATATGCTTTGAATGAAGACAACGATTGTAATTTAAACAAAAAACGAGCTCCAGGGCTTAATGCCAGTGATAATCCATGCAGTCATGGTAAATATTTACTTTTCATTAAATAAGTTTATTTTTGCTTTCTTTAAATAAAAATAAAAATGCTATTTCAGCTACAAACTTTGACATTTGTGGTTGCAAACCTTCGTGCAAGTAAAAATTTAGTATCAATTTATGATAAAACTTAAATAATTATATTAATAAAAAAATATTTGTCAGAGATAGAGATTATACTTTTAAAATTACTAAAACCGAGTATGCTTTTAAAAAGGTACAGTAACTAAATTAAACAAAAGTATCAATGTTTGATAAAAAAGAAAATTTATTCTAGAAAACGAAATATTTCAATTTTTCAACTGTAGCAGAAGTAGAAGACTATGTGCGGTAATAGCACCTTTAACTATCAAAAATTTCGTTAAATTTTTTTATTTTTTTTTTATTTTAAAATTTTATACGTATTTTTTAGGCAAGGGTTTGCAGTGATTAACATAGAAGGAGAATCGTACCAAAAAACTGTAATTTCTGAAAAACCAACAATTGAGGTAATAAATTTTTATTAAAAAAGCAATCAATTGCAAAAACTTTGTTTAAATAATATCGTAGACTGATTCTCTCGTTGGATTAATCGGAGGAATCTCTGGACTATGGATCGGACAATCTTTACTTACCTTAATCGTAGAATTACATACACTTTGCACTATAATCGTGACCAAGATTTTATCATTCCTAAAACGATAAATTTTTGAATAATTTTAAACCACACAAAATTAAGTTTTATTCAAATCAGTGAATCGTTTACGTAAATATAATTACCGTAATATTCTTAACGCTTACCTTAAAACAACGTTAGTTTAATAACGTCACACGTCTGCAAAAAATCGCAGAATTAAATTTTTTTCAATTTTCGCCAAAACCCTATAACTAAATAATACCATTATAAAAAAACAGCACAGACATTTAAAATGCATGTACAGTATTATAAAAATATATTTGAAAGCCAGCATAAAATTTATTTTTTGATATTAATAAAATGCATTAGCGGTTTCGTTAAACATCTTTTTTGAAGATTAAAATGTATATGCCTCTTAATAATATTCAAACTTAAATATTACAGAATTAAATCAGGTAAAGACTTCTTCAAAAAATTTCTTATTGATACCAAATTTCTACCATAGAAAAATCAAAGCAAAAAATCAAGTGTCGGTTATAAAAATGATGAGAACATTTAAGAGTAGAGTTCATATTCATAGAGTAGCCAAAAATCAATCATTCAAAATAAAAATCAGGGCTTTACAGTACCGCATACGAGTACTGTACTGTATACTAGAATCTGATAGAGTCCCTGGTTATAACCAATAGAAAGCATAAGTTTCTAGTAACTAAGAAGGTTGCGGCGAATTAAAACTTAGGGTCCAAAAGCTGCATGTGACCAAGATGCAAAGGATTAAAAATACCTAAAAATAAGTTAGAAATGTCGCTTTTGATGCCTTAAAACCATTGATTTATTGATTTTAATCTAAGGTTATCCGCCAAGATAGAGTCGTGAAATTATGGAGGAGTTGGCTTAGGGAAATTTATTTTCTCAACTACTTCTCAAATTGAGGTCAAAAGAATTGAAATAATTTTATTTTTTATTTTTTTATTTCTAAATTCCAAGTTAGAACGTATTATGTGTTTAGTACTTGTATAATAGTATTACTCCGATATATATTTAAAAAAAAGAAAATTAGCTGAATTTATAAGAGATAGATTTCATAGTAATATAGCAAAAATTTAGTTGTGAGGTTTGGTTCTCTCTTTTTCAAACTTGTAAATAACAGAAAAAAAATCAAATTTTATAATCCTTTAATCCTTTGAAAGAAATAAATGGTAAAATTAGATCCAAGAAAGTACCTGGATTAACAAAGCAGTAAAAGATACTGAAAACCATGATTAGAGGTGAACGACCTTTTCTAAAATGTTTTGGCCCTTTTCTCAAAAAAGAAAATGAAACAAAAATAGTTTTTTTTTTACAATATCTTCAACCACCTAATTTCCTATGCACTAATGTTAAAACAATTATTACATTTTTTAAAAAAAATTGATCAAATTTATTTTTTAAATTTCTTAACCAAATCATTCGACATTTTTATTACCTATTTAAATTTTTTTTATGTTCAAACTTTGGCATAAAAAATAATTTTTAAGATTTATAATTTTTCAAAAATAATTAATGTTTAATGATGATAATAAAAACGAGTCGACCTATAATAATAAGATAGTTACAGGTCTCGATAAGAACGCCATCACTTTCACTACTTCTTTTTCTACTTTTTTTTTTTCATTTTCATTCATTTTGTTAAAAACAAAAGCACAAAAAAACTCGACTTATTTTTATTGTATCTTCGTATCTCATTTTTATATTTTTAGGGTGGAGAACGCATTTAATGAAAGGACAGTGAAAGTGGTCACTGCGCCTTATTTGCAACCTGAATTCATAATTACTTCCTGTATCGACTTATGCACAAACATATAAAAAAAAATCATGCATTAAAACCTGCTTAAGAAGGACCCTGTATAACGCGAAAACCAGTAAGAGAGAACAAAAAATTTGGGAACGCAATGTTAAATAGGTCTAAAGCGGGAACCTGTCCAATGCAGAAACAAACATGGATTTTGAGTATCGAAACTATAATAAACACAGCTAAAGCGGACCATAAAAAACATTTTTAGAAAAGTTTAGCTTTACTATGCTTATTTTTAATGTTTTTTTCGGATGATGTTTGGATACAAGTATGTACAGTATTTGATATTTAATATTAAAGGTATTTAGCTGACTGAGCCGATGCAATCATAATTTGATTTCCTCATTTACTAGCTAAACAAAATAGCTGAGTATAGCACGATTCCGGCTTAGGCAAGTTTTACAGTGATAAAAAAAATATTCAAATAAAACCGAAAATGTCAGAGAGGTGTGAAAGCTGTCCACCAATCAAATAACCATAAAATTCATCAAAATTCAAAAATGTTCAAAGATTGAAGACAGAAAAAAATTGAGAGCGAATAAATATCATGTTTCCGAGTAATTAAAATAAGTGCAAAGTAGGTGAACGTGAAGTGAGACACACGTAAGTCAATAATTAGCCTGGGAAAACAAAGTAAAGCGTTGATTTGTTTATCTCCCCTTCCCCCCCCCCCCCCCCCCTTCACTCGCTCACTCACTCTCACCCACCCTTTATCCATTGAATCATAAGACATCATTCTACTGTGCAGGAATAGATGGACTACTTCGATGAATCGTGACGTCAGCTGCACCTTCTGACTGGTTTATTTTATTACACAACAACAGGTGCTGCGTGTGTAAGAGAGAGGGGAGTGGTCTCTCCATCTCGTTTGACGCGGATGTGGTCATACACGTTTACTACTTGACTCTCACATTTTCTTCAAGAGAGAGAGAGAGAAAGAAAGAGAGCCTTTTCTTTGTGCATTTTGTGGACTAAGACTACGTGCGATATCACTTTTCACGGCTGCACTTCCAATATTGTTTCAAACGGGAGAAGAAAAAGTCATTAAATTTGCATCCTTTTGTTTACCTGTAAGTTACAATTTTTACATTATTCATTTTACGATATTTCATTTATTTTAAGATGTTTGATTTACCGGTATTTTAATATACCGGAATCTAATTGTTTTATTAATATTAAATATTACAGTATTATACCGTAATATATATCCGTTTTTTAATTTATGTACTGGAGTATTATTATCTTCTTTTACTTTTCTTCACAATTCATTAAATTTTTTTTTTTTACTTGATATTACTGGTAATAATATTTTAATTTATTTACCCAGTATTAAATTTTTTAAAAGCTTTTTTAATGTTTAATTAAAATGTTTATGAATTTTCATACATTCTATTTTGAGTTGAAGGGTGCTTTTTAATGATAAAAAGGTTAAAACTGCTCTCTATCGACTGGTGCTGTGTTTATGAAGCTTATTCAGCGAATGGGCTAATTTTTTTTTTGTTGAGCAAGTTCAAAGGGGGAGAGGACTAAGAAAAGATCTGAAAACTAGAGATAAAAATTTGAATTTAGGAACTTTAATTTACTGCTTTGCAGTTTAACTTTGAGTTATTTTAGTGCAATAATTATTAGATATTTGCTGCATTTAGTCCATTTAAAGAGCATTAATTTTTTTAACCACTATTTGGTGGCACAAACAAGATTTTAGTGTTTACTCTGCATATTTCACTCCCTCACCTGTGTTAATGCATGGAAAATAAATTTGGAGTTGGTCTGCAAAATTAATTCAAATTGAAAAATTTCTTAAATTAATTTCCAAAATTGCCCCTTAATTTATATAAAAATAACCCCCCCCCCCCCCCCTTTAAATAAAAATTATAAAGTAACTATTTAACTAATTATATAAATATATATTATTATTAATTTTTTTATAATTTCCAATAAAAAAAAAAAAGTTTTATATGTTTGAATTTATTTACATTATTTTGCATGGTGGTCAACAAAAAA
Source organism: Polydesmus complanatus (assembly GCA_034692225.1). Classification (NCBI taxonomy): domain Eukaryota; kingdom Metazoa; phylum Arthropoda; class Diplopoda; order Polydesmida; family Polydesmidae; genus Polydesmus; species Polydesmus complanatus. Next base: position 19,722 of record JAQGAZ010000940.1, read on the forward strand.
AAAGCACAATATTTTTTTCCCTCCTCTTCCGCGCATGCGTGTTTGACGGTGCAATGCTCTTGATGCCGGCACCTCGCGTCAATGGTATTGCAAATCGAGCATAAGGAACGCATGCGCAGAGTGGGTGGAAAGTGCGAACAAGGTTATTGGACTTCAAAAGAAAAAAGTGTGTCAAAGCTGTAGCTAAAATAATAATAAATAAATAAAATTTAAAAGAGAAAAAAAACCGCACAAATTTTTAACAAGTTCTTTCACTTGAGCATTCCTATCGAACAAAACAAGCGTTGTAAGTTAACCGTGGAATGACAAATAGTGACGTTGAGTGGAACAAGAGAATTAACATGGAGAGAAAGAAAAAAATAATCTTATTTTTATTCATTTTACTCATTATTTCCCACCGAGATAATTTCATGCAAATTTATATTCTCGCCTTTATAAATATATCACACATTGTTATTTGTCGTTTTTTCTCTCCCTAAGAAAGAGACTTATCATTAAATTATGCGGTTATAACGCCGTAGGGTTTTTTGGGTTTGATCTCATTTTCGGTTCCGCGATGATTATTATTACGAATTGCGTTAATCAAAATTTTATTTTTAATTGTTAAGGTGTTAAGAAAAAAGAGTAGTGTTGGGTAGATTAGTACAGGACGATGACCCGGTTAAGAAATTATTAGGGAAAAAGTTCCAAAAAAGTTAATGCACCCCCTTTGAACTTTTATAAATTATTGGGAAGGTATTTACAAAAGACCCCCTGAGGAACCGTATTTACGTTTAAAATTATTGTATTTATTGAAGAAAAAAATTTATTTGTGGTCGAAATTCATTGATTTTAACGAAGTACAGTATTAAAAAATAAAAAATTGATGAAAATTTAATTTTTTTTAAATTTTTGACTATAATTTATTTATTCATTTATTATTTTCTTTCAAAAGTAAAAAACACTGATTTAAAAAATTTATTTCCAAAATTTTATTAAAAAAAAAAAAAAACAATCAATGCGTTAATGGAAAATGTTGTTTAATAATAATTTTGAAAGATGCGGTGTATTTTTTTATACAGTAAAATGTCCGGTTTAAATTCCAAGAACGAGGTCAAGTAAAGGCCGGTGGACATTGTCAACCGGTTTCACATTGAATTTGTATACTGAAGATCAGCCTTTAAAAAAACCACATTTAAAATTCAACTTAGTCAAAAAAATAAAGTAAAAATAAATATACAGTATAACGTTTTCAATTAAAATTTGAATAAGTTGAAATTCTTTGTTTTTAATACTGTACGGTATATAAAAATAAAGCAATGAATAAAAAAAAAATTGCTGGAATTTTTTGACCTTTTTTTTTTCCAAAATGAAAATGTTTAAATAAAAATGAAAAGTTGTTACCTAACCGAATTTAAATACAATTTGTTCACCAAATTTTTGATTTTATAACCACAATGTTTTTTTTTATTGTTTGTTGTTCTTTTTTCTCTCCGTTTGTTTGAGTGACCGGGTCAATTTCCAACTATTTTTTTTTTATTGACTACCGTACTTAAAAAAATAAAATAAAGCAAACAACCAGGAAATCAAACTTTTTCTACCTTTCTAGAATTTTCAAAATAATAATAAAAAACGAAGGGAGAGAAAAAAATATACGGTTAAAAAAAAAATTGTTTTTTTGGGGGGAAAAAAATGTTTTTTATTATTATTTTTTATGTATAGAAATCGAGATCGTGAATTATAATAATTATTAATCATGATAAATGGGTGTGAACATAATTTTACTTTTTATTTACTTTATAAAATAAAAAAAAAGCATTTTTCCGGTTTATAAATCACAGAAAATCGTCAGAACTTTTGCTCACTCTAAAGTTGAACAACCGGCTTAATTACGCATGCGCATGAGTAAGCAATGTGCGCGCACGATTTATTCGGAATTAATGAAGAAAAAAAATTAATTATTCTTAATGTTTCAGCAGATGGTGAACGTGGGTATGCTGCTGGAGAGAAGGTGACTACAACCACGTGGATAGAAGATGACCTAAAAATCGGACAAAAACAAAATACCTCCATCGAAAAAAAAAATAACAGCTTTGAAGTGAAATGGCCCTATTATATTTCTTCTTAGGTCGCTGACATTGTGCTTTGGAAAATCGGTTTTTTTTTTCTGTGAAAAAGACGGTTTTTTTTTTACGAGAAGAAAGAAAGAAAATGTCAGCTGTTTGTAGCTGACGTCAGTCATCGAATTTGTGTTGACATTTGACCATGTGGAAATATGGTGGCCGTGGCTCCTATTCTTCCTCTGGCCATTTTAGCGCCTCTCTCGGCTCTACTCTACTACTACAACATCGAACCGCCAAAAACCAAAGTCGTGAAACGAGGTCTAGCCGATCATTATGACTTCATCGTAGGTAAGTCTGAACAAATCTATCTTACATTCTGGTTTAAAAATTCGTAAAAAATTATCGTAAATGATATTTAACCTTTAATTAAAAAAAAAAACTAAATACACATAAGACTCTTTAATAAAGATTTATTTCAATTAAGTGAAAGCATGATCATTATTGAGATAAAACAAACTACAATAGTTGAAAGAATTCAATTAAAATTGAATTAAATGTGGTTTTATAGGTTAAGTTATGGTTCTTTTAAAATTGAGTTAGAGCTCTGCTTCAAATTAAGTTTGCGTCTGATTTATATTGAACCTTGACTTACAGCTCGTTATAGAAAGTAAATAAAGCTCGTTTGCAATTGAATAAAATATAACAGCTGATTTACTAATCTAAAGTATTTTGAAGTTTTATCAAAATTAATGAAACAGTTTCAAAATTGGGGTGAAAATAAGTCCAAATATGAGTTAAAAAAAATGCGGCAAATTTGCGGAAATAAAAATAGCTTAAATTTTTCGAAATAGTTTTAAATATTAACAAATAGTTTTAAAACTGGATAACAATTTTAGTTTAAAATTGAATAGCATAACAATGAGTATAAAATTTAAAACGGTAACAAAATAGTAGTTTAAATTTGTGTAGACTACCGTTAATAAATAATTCAAAAGTACGCAACTACATAAATCAAAAATAAGAGTAATGCAGAATTCAAATTTGCGCAAAAAGTTCGTTAAATGTAGTTGAATACCGGTAAAAGTAGTTTCAAAACTTGTTCAAATCAGGTCATTATTTTCATTTGAAATTTGCTCAAAAGCGAGCGCAACAACGTTGATTAAATTAAATAAATTATTAATGCGAGTCAGAAAAAAAAACTTGTTTACTGCTGTAATAATAAATGAAAACGTTATTAAAATACAATAATAATAGCTTATTTAACAATTGTAACTTAATTGGTTTTAAATAATGACCAACACGTTGGTTCATTAGTCGAAATTAATGCGAGAAACTATAACAATGATACCTTAAAAATAATATTAATTATTATTATGGTAGACTAGATGTGAAAACATAAATTGACATCAGTGTATTATTTGCTTTTTGCGAACCGGTTGGACAAAACTCAAAAACTCTTTGACATTTCCGCATGTTTATGTAATTAATCGAAGAAATTAATCTTTTCCAACATACAAACACTCTCACTCTATTGTTCCCCTATTGTTTCCCCTCGGACATTTCCCCTCCGAAAGACCTACATTACTTTCTCATAAAAAAAAATAAATAAACAAAATCGGCGAAAAAACGAAAGTTTTTTAGGAATGAGGCCGATGTGTCCCTTTAGACGCCGGTGTTCGGCTTTTACAAAAAGGCATTCACACGAGAAGAATGTATTTACCAAACACACCATTTGCAATAGAGATTATTATTTACAAAAAAAAAAAAAAACACTAATAATTCCTCTCACATATCAACAAAACTTTGAGTCAAACACAATACATAATACACTTTGCCACCAAAAAATAAATATACATTTTTTTTTTAAAATAGATGATTGTTATGGAAATTATGACAAAACTATTATGCATAAACCAGTTATAACCGTAATTCATCGTAATTAAGATAGTAACAATACAATTTTTTTATATACGGTCGACATTTGATATTTAAATTACAAACAAAAACCCAACAACACAATAATAACTGTTATTTATTTTTTTTTTATTTTTATTGGTAGAGTAACTTTTTATTCTATAAAATATTTTGCAATAAAATTGATATAAAAGTAATGAGACTGTTCAAATAAAGCGTAGTATTTATTGCAAAAGTTTAAATCAATGCATGATCCTTTAAAGTAGATGCATAGACAAGCTACTCCCTAAAGGAGACCCATTTGTTACATTTAATAACAGTTCTGGAACCCTGAAAATGGAACCATGCGCTAGTACATCTCTGAATTTTAAAATTAAAGATCTGATTTGTCGTGTTAATTTAAAATCTACTTGAAAGAGGATTAACATTCTAATTCTGTGGCTGTCCAAATGCGCATGGTTCCACTTTTAGGGTTCCAGGACTGTTTATAAGAATTAGGGAATTCCATCGGTCGGTATCTTCCTTAGGTATCTACTTTGATGGTTGTTAGCTTTGATTTGAACCTTTATAACAAATTCAAAGTTCAATAGAACAGTCTCATAAATGCATACTATGCAATTACATGTACTTGAAATTCTAAGTGCAAAAAACGTGCTCACATTAAAAATTAAAATTGACAACTTACATTAAAATTCTTTATATTATTTAAATGTAATTTACTATAATTTTAAACTTAAACAATGTGTTTTATATTCAATGAAGTAAATCTAAATTATGTATGGCTATTTTATTATTTAAATATGTTACCTAAATTTTGATTATAAATTTTTTAGCATTGTAATATTAATTATTATTTTACTCTACATACAACAACAACAAAAAAGTTCTAAACAAGTCTAAAATTATTAGTCTGTCTCGCGTTTTGAATTGTTTCATTGAATAAGGATGGTCAGTTGAACTTGGAAAAACAAGTTTGAACAATAGTTGAACCCAACAATAGCTTATTGTATTTGAGAGCCAAAATTTGACACTGTTTCATCTTGAAAAAAAAAATAACACAAAATAATAAAAAGCGTATACAAAATGATCCTTTATTTAAATAATTGTTATAAGCGGAAGAATTGATGTACTGTATTTTGTATTTTAAAAAAAAGAAAAAAAAGTATTGAGCGTGTGAACGTGGTTGGGGTGAACACGCGAGGCCGCACATGCCGAGGGAGTCGCGCTCTCGCCAGCAGCAACCTCAACCACTTTCTCGCTAATTGTACTCGACCGAGCGGAATCGTTTCCCTAACGCCAACAACACACTGACCGATGACCCACTAGATTATTCGACCATATCCTCCCAATTCATTTGCGTTTTCTCCTCACTTCCGCTTCAATTTCTTTTTTCCGCAATTATATAATACGGAAATTTCATTTTCTGTTCCGCAAAAAGTAAAGGTAAAAATTTTTAATAAAAATGCAGAAATTTTACTAATTTAGCTCATCTCTAGAGATTATAATTATGTTAGCACGCACAAAACTAACATAATAGTATTTATGTAATTGAATAATGTTTACATCACAATTTGGCAAAGAATTTAATTAACTGAGATTTTTTTTTAGGTTATTGATAGATTTATATTTATGCAGCTAAATATTTATTAACGTTTTTTCTGCAAATAAAACATTGCTTTTTTAAAAATTTAGTTCTTATTAAAATTTTCATGCACATCGTACTTACAATACAGGGTCTTTCTAAATAAATAAACCGAATTCATGACGCAATATCTTGGCAATATTTTATTAATGAAATGTAATAAAAGTTATTTTTTGTTTCAGTTATTTTAATGTTTAAAGAAAATTACTGTATGTTAAAATGGTGTATTTTTAATGACATAATTTAGTACAGTTATTTTTATATCCCAATTTTGTGGGCGTTAATAAAGGATTTTGTTTTTTTTAGCGTTTTGGAAAAGTGTTAATTTTTTTTACCATTAAGAACTTTTTTTTAAAAGTTTATTAATGCTAATATCCGATGAAAATGGAGTTTTTATAAAGCTTGGTGGGCGTTAATAATTGATTTTTTATGATGGCAAATTCCTATTGCACTTTTTTTGGGAAGCTAATTAGTTGTTTTTAATTTTCTTAATTAATTGAGCGTTAAATGACGAAAATTTTTTTTTATTAAATGCTTTTTTAATGGTTTTAGATTTTTATTGCAGGCAAATTAATAATTATTTAAGGAGAACTTAATTTTAATACAATTTAGTGGGAAGTTAATGAGTGATTTTGTTTTGAGGGGTGGTCGATGAATTTTTTATGTATTTACATGTATGAGGCGGTATTTTGTTTTTGAATGAGCGTGTTAGATGTTTATTAGAGTTTGTTATTTTTATTGTGTGCCAATTAAAGTACCGTGAAACTGCCAGGAGCCCAAACTCTCTAAGGCAATAATATGTATTTTTGTATATTTTTTGGTTTCATAACTAAAATAATTTTGCATAGCGATTCTTGGAATATTATTTATAAGTGTAAAGTAATTTTTCGCAAAACTAGAGAAATAGGTTAACACCCATTTCGCGAGTAGTTATTTAAATAATTCCGATAACCTATTTTTCTTTTTCTTCTGAACGACAAATTGACGATAGTATTGATTAAATTTGAAGAGAGAGGGAGTGAGGGAAAGTCAATCTCTTCCTGATTCTCTCTCAATCTGGGATAGATTTTATTAGATATGTGATTAGAAAGAATGCATTTTTCGTCTAATAAGATTGACTACTGATTAATAAGCACACATAATATGTAAAAATGACCATCTCTGCTGGTGGTTAATCGTCCGATTTAAACGTGCGTTCCGTATACGATTAACCCAATATCCGGAAGTTGACATCGAAATAGGTCAAATTCTTGAGAATTTTTTTTTAAATGGAATTATCACACAAAGACAAATAAAATATATTATTATTGCTAGTGGGCGTCGGTTATTAGAATCTTTTTTCTTAGCTTTATTTTATGATATAATTTTTTTTTCTTTTAATTAGTATGGTGAAAGTTGCACAGATAATCGGCAATAAAATTGTTTATTTTTATAAATACTCAGATTAAAGTTAAATATTTATATTGAAATGTAAGTGTTTTTTCTTTTAAATATAAAAAAAAAAACAGAAGTTTACCTAGCACTAAAATTAGTCAATTTATAAAAGTAGTAAATTAACTTCTATAATTAGTCAAATAGACTCTAAAATTAGCCAATTAAACTTTTAAATTATTTCACCAAATCCTAAAATTGTTATTTTACCTATAGTGGGTTCCGGCTCTGCTGGCGCAGTGGTAGCCAGCCGTTTGACGGAGGACCCTAGCATCCGGGTGTTGCTACTAGAAGCAGGTGGCGATGAAACCTTCCTAAGCGAAATCCCAGCCCTTTCCGGTTATCTCCAACTCAGCCAATTGGATTGGCAGTACAAGACCACGCCTCAACAATTAGCCTGTCTCGGATTTAAGAACAGGGTAAGTCAACTCACTCCTTCAAAATCGAACTTGGGCATAGAAAAACAACATTCAAAAACAACAAATTTCTAATTCTTTTTCTATTTTAGCAATGTTTGTGGCCGAGAGGAAAGGTGCTGGGAGGCTCAAGCACTATCAACTACCTAGTTTATATTCGAGGAAACCGCAGAGACTATGATTTGTGGGCTTCCTTAGGCAATTACGGATGGAGTTACAACGAAGTTCTACCGTATTTTCTCAAGTCGGAGGACAATACCAGTCCTTGGATGGCACACGATGGTAATTTCAAGTAGCTGTTTTATTGTTTTAGTTCTTAAAAGTAGTCTTTGTTGCAGTGGTCCATCATCACACCGGAGGCTACCTCACCATCTCCGAAGTTCCGTATCGAACTCCGTTAATCACCGCTTTCTTGCAGGCGGGTAGGGAGAACGGCTATCCTACTCGAGACTTGAACGGGGAGTTTCAATCGGGCGTTATGCCGGTTCAAGCTACTATGAGGAAAGGAGCCCGATGCAGCACCGCCAAGGCTTTCTTGCGGCCGGCCATCAACCGACCCAACCTTCATATTATTATGAACGCTCATGCAGTTAAGGTAATTTATTAATCTGTTTAAATATTAAGGTTTAAATAGTAAAACGATCTTTTATCGTTTTTAGGTTCAATTTGACAACCGAAAGCGAGCGTACGGTGTGGTTTTTGATCGATTTGGTCGTGAGTACTTTGCCAAAGCCTCGAAAGAAGTCATTTTGTCAGCTGGGGCCATCAACACTCCTCAATTGCTGCTTTTATCCGGCGTCGGACCGAAAGCTCACCTCGAAGAACACAATGTAGTACTCCGTATTATTTATCTATTAAAATTATTGTTTATAAAAATAATGTCATTGGCGTAGATTCCTATTGTGGCTGAGCTTCCAGGAGTTGGAGAAAATCTCCAAGATCACGTTGCTTCAGGAGGAATTGTGTGGACGGTAGATTATCCGGTGTCCGTTGTCCAATCTCGACTCGAGACCCCCAGTTACATTCTGGAGTGGATGATCCACGGTAAAGGACCGCTGACCACATTAGGAGGGCTAGAAGGCGCCGCCTTTATCAAAACGCCTTTTACTAATCAGAGTGACGATTGGCCCGATGTGCAGTTCCATTATGTATCCGGTAGTTCGGTGTCAGACAGGGGCAAGCAGTTGAGACACGTGACGGGCTTTACAGATGAAGTACGCGCGTTTGATTTGGAAAACATGAAATTGTAAATAATGGTTTTTTTTCTTTCTCTTTTTCTTCAAATGAAAAGGTGTGGGAAAAATATTACCTACCAATTGTGAACCGAGATACATTTACCATGATGCCCACTCTGTTACGTCCGAAAAGTCGAGGAACGGTGCGGTTAAAAAATACGAATCCTTTTGAACCACCACTTATGGATCCGAAATATTTCACGCATCCGGAGGACATTCACACTATCACTGAAGGTTTTATTTAAATTAAATTTTTTAAGTTTATTTCAGTGTTGATTTGGGTAGCCTAGTTATTTATTTTTCTTCATATTTATTATAAATTTATCACTTGTTTTCAGGTGCAAAAGTGGCTCTAGCTTTCGGTAGTGCGTCTTCATTCAAGAAATTCGGTGCTAAATTGCATTCGGCAGTGATGCCAGGTTGCGAGAGCTTCGTTCTTCATTCGGAAGAATACTTCGCGTGTCTGGCTCGCCATTATTCAGCCACCATTTACCACCCGGTAGGTACGTGTAAAATGGGCGTGGCCGAGGATCCGATGGCCGTGGTGGACCCCGAGCTGCGGGTGTACAAAGTGAGTGGTCTTCGCGTGGTGGACGCGTCCATTATGCCTCTCATCAATTCGGGCAACACGAACGGACCCGTGATCATGATCGGAGAAAAAGCTTCCGACATGATTAAAATGTATTGGAACTTAAAACGATAGACTTTTAATAATTGTTTGGTGTCACGTTTTCGTATAATCGACGTGATCGAGTGTGAGTGTGATTACGATTGTAACTTATTTTTGTTTGAATTTTCTCTCTATTAACCTCTTCTTACGCGCACATTTCCGTTAGATGTTACAGTGTACATGTAGTTGTTTTGTTTATGTTTTTTCTTGTATTTGTATTTTTACTTTTATTTAAGTTACAGATAAAAATGTCCTATAAATGCAAATTCATTCGATAAAAAAGTACAAGGCACTTTTTCATACGCAGGCTACTGTGTTCGCACAGTACCATCGTGTATTCGCGTACTAAAAGGTCTCATTTAATGTCGATTATATTAAACAAGTTGAACGAAATTTGTCATTAAAAATAATTGTTTGGATTACTAACATTGGTTTTTCTTCAGTTACGTCAATCAAGTCTCTTTTTATTGAATGTAAAATTGTAACTATGAAAAACTTAAACCAATTTAGCGTTAATCCAATATGAAAACAAAAATTGGGTAATATTGTTTAATTTATTCAACAAAAAAAAAAAACCGTTTGTTGATTTTTTTTTAAAAAAACATTTTTTGATTTTCTTAAAAAGTATTTTTTTTTTAATTTTTTTAGAAAAAACTTCTTAACTTTTATAAATGTTTACTAATTTTCCTGAAAAAATACAGTATGTTACTAGTTTTGAAGTATTTTTTTATTATCCTAAAACATTTGTTATCTTTACTACTAATGCTGTATTTTGCTCATTTTTCTAAAAATCATTATGTTAATTGCTCTATAAAAAAAATGTTAATTTTTTAAAAAAAGAAATTATGTCAATTTTTTTTTAAACATTTGTAAATTTTCATAAAAAATTTCACAATTAACTAAAAAAAACTTGTCAACTTTTTTAAACAATTAATTATTTGCAGGAGGTAATGTGAAAAATTGCTCAAAATTATCCAAATTTTGCGAAAACATTGCCGTGCCATTTAGGAAGAAAGGGACAAGCGCCAAAATTATTATACATGTACAGTGTTTTGCATCCAGTTGTCATACATGATTGTATGACACCCGCTTGATTTTTATTACCCGGGGAAGGAGAAGCCAAAAATGTTTTTTTGGGGCATTAAAAAAGTTTTATTTGATAATATACAGTAGTCATCAAAATTAAAGGTACTATAACGTTCAAGGATTAACTTATATCTTAATAAGTTATGTTTGGGTTCTAAATTCTGTTAATGACTAAAATGTATTTTATTAATTTTAAATGCGCCGGATTTACCAGTATAACTTTAATTTCTTTTACTATTTAATACTGTGTGCTTTTCCCATAAAATTTGCATAAAATTTGTTTTGACGAAGATTTCCCTCGAAATGAAAGGCTACGTTTTGAACTTTAAACTTTTGCTTTTTAAAGAATGGAACGAAATTTGTGCACATTGATCTATCGTAAAAATTTTTAATCTAAATGCGAATGAAAGGCAAGGTGAAAGGACGCTTGCAATTTCAACTTCAGTAACTTCAAATTTATTATAAAAAATTAAAAAATTGTAATTGTTTTATTGAACCTTCTCGAGTTTGTTGTGTTAGATAAATGTGCTCCACGTTCGTTCAATGAAAAAAAAAAAAATGCAAAGTTCCTCAGTTTCATACTACTTGGAAAAGAAACGGGTAAAAATGGATTTTCAATCTGAATGTCAAAACATGTACAGTAAGGGTAAGTGCCTTTTTTAGTTTAGGTAATGTTTTAAAAACAAAAACAAAAAAATTATTGGTATTGTTAATTTGTGCAAACACATTTTTGGTGAAACACGTTTCAAAATACTGAACAACAATAGCAAAGACCATAAAATGCGCTTATTGAAAATGCTTTGCTATAATAATATTTCTTAAAAAGTTTGAGCACTCAATTTTTTTTTCTGGCAAAGTATAATCGTTGATTAATTCAAAATAATAATAAATTCTTGTTGTAGCATAATTTCTCATTTGCAGCGAGTTTGAGCCATGAAATTATCATTTTTTAATAAATAATTGGTATTTACAAGTATTACCATTTACAGTATAAAGAAAATATTGAACAAATTGTGAGCCCAATATTAGATCGAAAATTCTAAAAACCAAACTTTTATACCGTAATGAAAAAGGTCGATCATGCGTCAGTTTTTGCTTTATATTTCTGGTTTTTTTTTTTTCAATCTGTATTTCTCCACTTTTCCTCTAAATTCTGTCTATTTTAATTATAATCACTTTTACCATAATTATAATGTTAATTTTCAATTTTCTGCTAAAGAGGTAAACCATTAAAAGTATAAAAAATTGCTTGGAAGTTGAAAAAAATTGAAAACAAGTGATTTTAACTGAATCAATTAGTTACTACATTTTTATATTTCTGTAAAAAAAAAATAAATAAAAAAAATCGTTCTAAAATATTATCATAAAAAAATTAATTTCTATAAATCAGCATGTAGTGTAATTCGATGGTTTTACATCTTTTTTTGTTGATTAATATTATATTAAAGTGTTTTATAATTATTATTAAATTTAAAAAATTTAATAATGAAAGGAAGTTTTGCTTTCAAATTAAAAGTTCATTCCGATCAAAAGTGAAATATTATGAAAAACGAAAGCCATAAATTTGTTATTATTTATCTTGAAGAAAATAAAACTAGTCAATCGCATTATTATTATTTGTTGACACATGCGAATTACTTTAATACAAAAACGAAACAGGTTTGAATAAAACAGCACAATAATTATTATAACGTTTAAATCAATTAACTTTTCTTCGTTATGATAAACCCGCCAATTAAAATGCTACATTCAATTTAATTAAAAAAAAAAATTTTTAAAAATACAAAAATAAAATTTTTGAAAAACGAAATTTTGTTGTACTTGAACTGGGTCATGTTAGCACAATACTTTACACGAAATGTTAAATAAACAGGTAAATAAATACGAAAATCTTATTTTTCTTTTCCTTCTTAACAACTCAACGAAACATTTTTACCACCCACAAAAACTCTTTTTTTTTTTTTTAATCTCAATCTCGTTCATATTTTAACAAATCACCTTCTCTCTTTCTTTCGCGCACTAGATAAAAGAAGGAAAACATCAAAATTAAATTCCCAGAGCATCACTTTAAAAATAAATTTAAAAAAAAATTACTAAATAACACTTTTTTTAAAGTTCGGAAATTAAAAGATACCGTAACTAAACATAACTAATCAATTTTTGCCAATAAAATCAGTAGCTACGGTAAATTAAATATCCGCATAAATTAATCGCTTCCTTATTTACTCGATAAAAATTGCAGACCTGAACCACTTTGACTGTTGATAAAAGCGCTTGTGTCAACAACAATAAAACGACACAAACAAAATATATATTAAAAATTCTATCGACAAAACTTTACTATTTAAATGCGAGCGACTTACCGAAATCTTTTCAATTTCCGATCATCTTTTCCTTCAGCAGCATCATGCTCGATATAATATTATCGTAAAATAAAAATCAAAAAAAAAAAAAAAGATGCGTTTAAAAATTCAAATTTTTTTCATTTTTTATTTAAGCGCGATCGATTTAATCCAATCTCAAGATAAATACATGCAATATTTACCTCCGTTTCATCAACAAAAACGAAGATCGGTGGAAAACTCGTTCAACGTCACTCAACGTGCGAATGCCCCCATCTTTATTTCTCCAGAAAATGCGACCATCTTAGCCCGGAAAGTTGTTAGGGCTCCGCAGATAGCCGCATCTATCTCCGCGACTCCCGGTGGTGTTTTTTACGGTGTCCCACCGAACGCTGACCGAAGGACATTCGATTTATTAGGAGGTGGTGGCGGCGGCGGAGAGTATGGTGGTTCCGGGGGTGGAGGGTTGTTTAGCGGGGGCGGGTTGTTGTCAGGAGCTATGTCTCTGTTGAGTCCGTTGGCCGGTGCCGCCGCTGCTGCTGGAGCCGCCGCCTTGGCCGGAGGAGGTGGACTCATCACCTTTCCTAACGCGCAAGTTAATCCTGTTTTACAGAAAACGTTTGTAGTGAATATGGCAGGAACTCCGCCGGTCATCGTGCAAGGAAACGCTCATCAACCCGGAGCCTCTGCCGGAAGCGCGAGTTATCCGCCAAGTGAAAAGCCCGCGTATCCGAGATATCCGCCAGCTGGGAAGCCGGCATATCCGAGATATCCTCCTCCGCGTATGAAGCCATACCGGTCGGCAGAACCAAAATCGGCTGAATCTGGAGTCAAATCGGCTGAATCTCGAGCCTCCTATCAGTACCCCAATTCTCCTTCTTTATCTGACGTAGCCGGCAAATTAGGAATATTTAATGTCCTCAATATGGCGAAATCCAGCGGTTTGTTGGAAAAATTGCTAGTGGGAGGTAATCAAATGATTTATTTATTTCAATTGTTTAAGAATCATTCATTAACTAATGTACGTCAACAAAATAAGGGAAGAGAGAGAGAGAGAGGGAAGGGGGTTGGAAAAAGTTTGACAGTTGTTGACAAGAGGATGAAAATTAATGATAGCGTTATTGTAAATTGAAACGGGAGCACTTTCTGTATCCATAATGAGGAATCTTCAAGCCTTAATATTCCGGTGCTGTATTTTACTCAAGTAAAAAAACTCAAATAACGTTAATTTTCTTAAATTTTAATAATTTTTTTTAGCGAATTTCTATTAGCTATAGAATTATTTTTCTATAGGGAGGGAAGGGGAGGGGGGGGGAGGAGTCTTTGGGGGGGAGAATGCATCCTTCGATGTTTGACATTATTATTGCTGACATTAATTTTCAAAGATTTTATTTTTTTTTTACTAATTCGTACATAAAAATTGAGATAATTAATTAGACCGATAACAGAAAACAAAAGTCAAAATTAGCTTATAATTATTGCAAGTTTTGTTTATTTATTTTTTCTCCTTCCTAAAGGACCATTTACAATTTTCGCACCGAGTGACGAAGCGTTTACGAAAATACCTAAACTGGTGTTAAGCATGGCTTCCAAACGTCAGGATTTAGCGGCGCAGATGTTATTATATCACGTTGTACCGGATACAATTACTACCAAACACTTTACGAACGATTTACTTCTTCCCACGCTCGCTTCCAAGAAATTACGAATCAACTTGTATCAACTAGGCTATAAAAAAGTACGGATAATAATGAAATTAAAATTGTTATTATTAAAAAAAAAAAAACTTAATTTTATTAGATCGCGACTGTGAACGGAGCCGTAATAGTCAAACCGGATCAATACGTATTGAACGGAGTGATTCACATCATCGATCGAGTTTTATTTCCAATCGCCAACGGTACAATCGGTTCCATACTCAATGGTGAAGGTTGCCAACCGTTTGATAAGATTAGTCCGCTGATCTCTTTAGCGGGTCTTTCGGATAAGCTGCAAGGTGAAATTTATTTATTTCAATTGAAAGGGCTTGCGGCAATAAACAGAATGAAAGGGCTTGCAGCAATAAGCAGAAAGTATTAGTATTCATGCTGCTCAACAAATTTTATCACTTTTTTCTAAAATTTGAGATGGAATTTAAGTTGAGGGAATTCAATAGGTTTATTAATTTTAGCTTATCCATCTTAATAATTTAGTGTTTGCAGCATTCATTAGCTCTTAAAAGCAGCATTTTTAGACCAAATTTGGTACATAAACAAGATTTAAACGTCCACCCTGCTTTATAAAAACCAAGTTAGAAGTTTGAAGTTGTCCGCTTATTGCTTCAACTCTTTCAATATTATTATTCTTATTATATTTCAAAAGTTATAATTATTTTAAAAACATGTAGAAGAAGGACCTTTCACTGTTTTTGTGCCCAACACCGAGTCTTTCGGTGCCGTGCCTAAAGATCAGCAAGACAAAATATTGCAAAACGCGACTTTAATTAAAGGTGTTTATTTTTTTTGCTAACACTTTTAATCGTTTTTTAATAATGAGATAAAATATTTGTAGACTTATTTTCGTACCACGTTGTTCCCGGAACTTATTACGGTCAAGGGCTGACTGATGGTCAATGGTTGGACACATTAATCAATGTAGGTCTACCGGTACAAGTTGGAATGGTTACTGACGGATCTTCTAGTAATAAAATCAAAATAATAATAATAATTTATTGATAAAAATACACACTGTAAAAAATTAAATAAATGTTGTTTGTAGGGAGATTCGATTCGGTGAATGGGGCTGTACGAATAGTGAAAGCGGATATACCTGCTGAAAACGGCGTCATTCATATCGTCGATAAACTATTAACACCGTATCAGACATATTTTCCTTGTTTACAAAATACTTGAAAAACTCTTATAACTTTTTTTTTTCCAGACAATTTTTTTTTACCGGTACCGTTATTCCAAATTATTATTTTTATCTTCTGTGTAAATATTTATTAATAATTATTTTGTAAATAAATTTATTATTACTTTTTTTTTTTGGATTTTTTTAGTGAAAAATCTTAAGTGAAAACTGTAGAAGTTTTTTGGGTTGTTCGTTATGTTAAACTATGTCATTCGAACACTTGTTCTCAGAAATAAAATCAATTATTTCAAATAAAATTCGGTTGCATTGGCGTGATGTACTATACTGGTAATTTTATCGTAGTTGTTTTTACAGTAAAATTTACGCAGTAAAACCTCAGTAAAACGGAATCGAGTGAGTTGATTTCCGTTTGGAACAGTATTTTTTAATGCTGAAATTACTCTCTGTTTCTATGTTACGCCGGTTTTCCATTTTAACATTTTCGTTCCCAAATTTTTATCCGCTTATTCATGTTTGTGTTTTTATAAACATTCCGCTTGACACAGGTTTACTATTTATTCAGAAAGGGAAAGCATTAAAATATTGTCCACGAAAATTCCGTAAAAAAACTGACACGTGATATGACGGTAACCGGTATTTAATATTTTGGAAATCGTGCTGTTGAAACGCCCCAAAAATATATTTTTATCGAATTTGCATTCACAAAGTCACGTAATAAATTTGTCACTAATTAAATCTCTCTTTTTTTTTTCTTTTCCATCTCGAAAAAATATTCGTTATTCCGATCAAAAAAATTATTATATTGTCAGCTGACCTAATTTTCAGGTGAAAAAAAAGTTGGTCACCGTTAGTTCGTTTCTACGTCAGACGCTTTCAGTCATTAAAGCGGAAACATTTTAGCGAAAATTCTAGGTCATTCGAACCAGGAAGTCTTTTTTTTTTTCTTCTTCTTCTCCTCACCAGCTCCCACTTAAACTTGGATGAGCGGCGAGGAAAGTGAAATCATTTTAATTTTGGTCATCAGTGTTGTTATTAACATCGCCGTTGTTGCATCAAAGCCAACGTCGTAAAAAGAAAAATAAACAAGATAACGAGCGCCCGTAATGAGCCGAACGTGAGATACTTGCTCTGCTTATCAATTTTCTTCTACTGCCGTATAACCTTTAAGATTATTAATGAGGTAAAATGCGAGTGGAATACGTAAACATAACTTTGGCATTTAAATGTATGCAAGGCTTTATGTTTAATTTGATGTCTCTTTTTCTTTTTTTATTACTCTTAAAAATAGTATAAATACCAGGTCACCGTAAGCTAAATACACTTGAATTTGCATTAAAAAAATAATAAGATTTTGTTTTTATTAGAATTAAATTATTATTATTAAAAAAAAATTTTGTTAGTAAATTAAGTTCAAATATTTTGAATTTAACGTTGTTGCTACTTGATTTCTATAATTATCTTTTTTTGGATTGAGTTTTGGGGATGACATAAACAAGTTTTACCAAACAAAATTAAATTTATGCACAAAAAACAGAATAATTAAACGACTTTTTTTTTTTTAAAAAAACAAGATCGAAAGTTAAACCAGTTTTAAAATGACGCATTTAAAAAGGAGTAAAACCAAAAAAACGAGTTATAAAATGAATTTTTTAATTTAATGTCGGTAACGAAATTTAATACTTTCATAATGATATTGTTTACTATTAAAAATAAATTCACGCCTTAAGAAAACTATAAATAACTAAAAATTATAACGTTTGGGTTTTTAAATGACTGTTTTAAATTAAGGTTAAGCAACTCGATCTTTCTTAAGAATTTTTTTATAAACAGAAACTTAGCACATTGATAATTTTGTCGTGGAATATTAATTAATCAAACTTTTCATTTAGGTGAGGTCTATGAAATTAAATTAGGAAAATATCGAAACGATAAGTTAATAAATTTGGTCCAATATTGCAAAAAGTAACGTTCAAAATTTATTTTGACGTTATAACCGAGGTTAATGTATTTTTTTGACGGACAAATATAGTTTTTCTTAAAATTAATACCAATTGATTACCAAAGGACTCACGAAAATAATGTTACATCCCAAATGATGTTATATCCAAAATCGTTTTAACCAAGTTCTAGCGTAATAATTTTGGGTTAAAAAATAGTTTTTTGATGCTACTCTAAAAAAAAATAATAATTTAATTACCGTATATAATTTCTTCTTTTTTTTTTTAGGTTACGATACATTTTCAATAAATTGTTAACATTTTAATACGCGTTTTAAATGCATCATCTGTTATCTGGGTTTGCATCATTCAATTTTTCCCTACTCCCTCTCTCTTTCTCTCTCTCAGCACCCGATTTTAATTGTTTATTCGCGATATACAAATATAGATAAGGAGGTTTATTTTATTAAATGTTATTTCTGGGAAAATACAACACAATTATTTTTCTCGACCAAAAATTTTCAATGAGTAGAAAGATGGTAATAATATTCGTTCTACATTTCTGAGCATATCGATTGTTGTTGATGGAAATCAGCGTGAGATGTCAATGTGAATGAAAACACTTGCCGAGATTTCCTTATTTAATGAGAGAAAATCGCAGAGGGCAGCCGTTTTAAGTGTTGTGACATAACTTTTAGTTTTAGAAAATACAATGAGAGAAAAATATGTTCGATATAACGAACGTCGTAACTGCAAAATTAACCGTAAAATTTTAAATTATAAGTGAAAATTGGTCTGTTTTGTCAGTTTAACATGTAAAATTAAATTGCACATATTAGATTTCAAACCTCGTTTGTTTATATTTACAGTACAAGTACAGAAAAAAAACTTTAATGAAATTTTTGATGACATTTTTTCGAAAAAAATTAAAATTCAGTTTTTTTTAAACGGCATTCAGAATTTTAAGTTCGTTTGTTTTGACATTTTATTACGTGGAACTTATCTTAATTAAATTTCAAACCTCGTTTACTTACCGTACCAATACGGTATAATAATATTTTTTTTATACAAAAAATTTTGAAAAATTTTCATTGAGATTTTCTAGATAAAAAAATTTGAAATTTAATTTCTAAATTTAAAATTTTAAACCAAAAAATTCCCGTCTGTAAGTTTAAGGACAAATTTTGAATTTTGCGATTTTGACACTGTTTTTATTATTCCTTTAAAATTTTGATGCGAAAACAGTTATTTATTTTCAATTTAAGCAAATAGGATGACACCATTGTAAACACGAGAGAAACCGCGATGGAAAAGTGAGAAATAAATAGGCCAATAGGTGGGAAACCTCAAGGGGGTCCATTCTATCATCTCCCCTCCACCCCTCCAAAAAAAAAAAAAAACAACAAACCACATAAAAAAAATTTTCATTGAAAGTGAAATGGAAGAACAAAATATATCTGACATAACTCGTTTAAGAGTGAAAGTTTATCAAAAAAAGAAATCACAAACATATAAAAAGAAATAAAATTTGGCCGAAAAAAAAAAGTTGACCACAACATTTTTTTTCAAAAATTGCACGTAAATAAATTAAAAAAAGGGTAAAAAAAAAAAAGAAATAATAAAAAGAAATAAATATATTCCGTTAAGTAAAAAACGAAAGTAGAGCATATTTGGTACCACTTCCTGATCAATTAAATCATTTTACATGCGGTACTCTGACGTCACACGTATTTGCTTATTGACAGTTGAGTATAAAAACCGCGAGTGCTTAATAGGTGGCACACCCACTTTGAAGAAATTCCCCGGTTAAACGAGTATTTAAAGAAAATTGTTTCGAAAATTTAAATTGAAACGCGAGTACCCTTCCCCTCTTTCTACTCTTTACCCCTCCCTCTCCTTTTCCTTTCATTTTGGCTTTATTAAAATAGAAATTATTATAAATATTTAATAATTGCAATATTTAAAATAGCAACGCGTACGACAATACAAGGTGTTTCAATAAAAAGCTATTAAGAATACTACATTTTTTCTGATATTTAGATATTTGAATTAACAATATAATTCTCATATCATAAATTTGAATAGAATAAATTTCAACTTTTTATTTATCAAAATTTCAGTTTTCAAGCAATTTTCTCAGTAACAAAATTGTTATTTTGTCTGGTGTTTTTTTTTTTAAACAGAAAATAAAAACGAGAAATCATTAAAAAAAATTTGTACTTTATTTTAATTTAAAAATACTATTAATAAAATATGACTCTTGAAGGATTTGCACGGTATTTCAATAAAACGTAAGCAACTAAAATTTTATGAGCAAATATTAAAATTCCAACTATATTTTACTCCATTTACTATGCTGTATTTTTAAAATAAAAATATGAACAATTTTTAATGATTTTCTGCTCCAAAAAATCTGGCGATATAATAATTTTATAACTCGTATCTTTTATGCTTCAAAATGTATGTTGGAATCATATTGCCGGTATTATCAAGCAATAGAAACAAATATATGAAATAAAGTTTGGTTGATTTTTTATTGAACCGCCGTGTACAGTATTCTAACACTTGAAATTTTTTAAAAGGAAAGTTTATTAACGGAAATCTAACTCGTTTTTTTTCTTTCCTCTATTAATTATTCCGAGCAGCGTGCGTGGTCACGTAATTGATACAGGAATAAATTTCTTAAATACCGTTCATTAAACACTCGCTCGATTTATCTTTAGAAAATTATTTTAATTATTTTTTTTTTTTTTTTCAAAAAAAAAAATTATCTCATTGTTGTTGTTTAATTTTTCAAAATTTTTAATTCAAAAAAATTAATTAAGTTTGTTTTAATAAACAATTGCGACCGGTTTAATGCGAGTATTTGCGATTTCCAGCTATGCCGGAAGTAAATGCGAAATATTTATTATTTATTCAAAATGTTTTTATTAATTATTAGTAGTTTTAATCTTGGATACCAATTTTTTTTTGTTATTTTAGAAGTGATCAATAAGCTAGAACGGTAATACTTTTTTGTGTCACCAGAAACACTTGATTTGAAAATTATTGATTTAGTCAATTTTAATAATCCGGTGCATGCAAATATTTGCGTTTTAAAGTTATACCGGAAGTTAATGCTACATATTTTGTTAATTCATTCAACTGTTGTTTGCTAATTAGTGGTTTTAAATTTGCAAAACTCAGTTGCAAATTCGTATAAGTTCAGAAACCATCAATCATTAGTTAAATGTATCGTAATTCTTAAACTGCAGCAGTAAACCAGCGGTCAAGGTGACGAACTTCGACTCGACGGTTCGATAAAATCAGAAACTCGATTTACCGTTTCGCGTGTACCGCGTC
>JAQGAZ010000941.1:0-40616 GCA_034692225.1 Polydesmus complanatus
CGTTTCGGTACTAGAATAGTTGGGAAAATTATGCAATTATGCATAAATGTTAGTTAGATATGTAGTAAACTTAAACTAAAAAAAATTTTTTTTTTGTACGAGTCAATTTTTTTTACGGACCTTGGGAACCTTACTTTAGGGATTACCCTCGTACCTTCATAGAAAATAAAATACTTGAAAAACCGCATTAATTCGAATAAAAATCCTTTTAATTGATATTGAGGTTAAGAAAAACTATTTTTTAATTGTGCAATGTGAATGCACGGTTTCCAAAATAAACAATGCAATTTTCTAATTTTACAACTTTATGCAAAAAACTAATCTAAATGCAGTATTACTGTACATGCAATGTTTATTTTTAAAGAACTTATATTGGCTGATTACAGTAAATATTTTAAAGGATTTAAAATTCATCGGTACCGTATAAGTATGTTTTATGAATGTAGTTACGACTGTTTAATTAATTAAGCAATCGCCAGTACATGTACCGGTATCTAAAATGTTTTTTTTTTGGCTGACATTATTACAATTTCACAACTGTTAATATTCTATTTCGTTGCCACCCAGTGATCCAATTTTATATAATTATCAGTTTACACTGATCAATAATAATATTTATGAGCAAGGTATTACTAATAAAAAATTAAAATAATGCTTAAAGTAAAAACCTGACGAATTTAGCGTTTAAGTTTATTTAGATATTTTACTTCTGTAATTCGATTGAGAAAATTTAATCCGCCTTTGCTAAAAAAAATTATTGTTACTAAAATTTTAAGGTCTTATGTCGAAGACCCAAATTTTAAATTAAAATTAAGAAGCTAAGTAAGTTATTGCTTTAGAAATCCGGTGGAGATCTAGTTATCTAGTTTGTTAAACTTAGTTTTACAATAATTTCAGTGTTTACACCGTATGCCTAATCTCTGTTGTTGCCGCCAAAAAGTTTGAACATTAAGGTAAAAAAAAAAAATCAGACAAATTTATAGTAAGTTTATAAGCTTACGCAAAGACACATGTTGCTTTTAAAACTCGATTTAATTTTGATCTTATTCTAGAAAGACGTTTTATCAATTTTTGTTTAATAAAATCTCCTTCTGTAATTTTTTTTTTTTTTTTTTAACTTTTTGCTTCTAGAATAAGTCATTCAATTCAGATTAAAAAAAAAACCGACGGCAACGAAATTCAGTACTGTATTATTAATACTATCCCTTTTGATATTGAACTATTAAATTTGAAATATAATCAGCAAAAAACTCAATGTGCGTACTGTACAGTATTTGAAACACATGATATTGTTTTTGTATGTGCCGTACTAAATTGCAATTAATACTGAATTCAATGTAATGGTGCATATCACTTATTATTATCATTTAACAATTATTTCGTAGTTTGTATGCTCATCTTACATTTCTAAATCTAAATTTGAATTAATCCGTTTAAACGTAACAAATTTGCGTTGCGATTTAATCTTTAACGCATATATAATAGCGTTCAGAATTTCACAAAGCTTTAAAACACAATGTAAATGAAATGAATAATACAGACACATTTAAATTACACAACAACTAAAAAAAATTATCGAATCAAATTTTATAAGTACGCCGCTAATTACTTCCCCCACCCCAACTTGAAACACTTATCTCTCGTCCTAACATTTTTTTGTCGCTCGCATTTAAAACTGTAACAAAACTACAAATAACTATTAAATCTTTTTTTCCCCTGTCTTTTTTATTGTTATTTTTTTTTATTTTTTATTTTTTAAAAAACATTTAATCGGAATTCGTGTTAACAAGGCATCTGCTACTTAATATTCCGTTAACGTCTTCACCTCGTTAACTCAACCCCCACCTCATATCTAATGGTGGTTGAAAGTGAGAAGACAGCACACGTGGGGTAAACACGATGAAGGTAAAAGGTGGGGGGAATAAAAAGATGGAGATGAGAAGACTGGCTGGGGGTAAATAACTCAGACGAGACAACCATCTTTTAAGTGCAGAAAACAAAAAATAAATAAATACCCCTCTCATCATTTACCCC
Source organism: Polydesmus complanatus (assembly GCA_034692225.1). Taxonomy (NCBI): domain Eukaryota; kingdom Metazoa; phylum Arthropoda; class Diplopoda; order Polydesmida; family Polydesmidae; genus Polydesmus; species Polydesmus complanatus. Next base: position 2,035 of record JAQGAZ010000941.1, read on the forward strand.
AATGTTTTTCCAAGACATTTACAAGCTCATGCTTGGAGAAGAAAAAAAAAGAGAAACATTACAATCGTTCTTTACATACTTTTTTATTTTATTTTAATAAAAATTTAAATAAAAAAATATCAAAATAAAAATAAAGCTTTAACACAGGTCGTGTACACGCTCGAGGGGCGTGTGATATATATTTACTAAAAAAAAAAAATTGCAGGTGTCACTCGAAAATCCCGCTTTAGCTTTACATAATACAGTAAAGAAGACAAAAAAAAAAAAAAATCTTTCCAAGACAATACAAGTGGGTAAAGTAAACGTAGAACAGTATTTGCTATTGTAAAAATGTTGTACAGTGTGACAATGACTTTTTTATTGTTATTATTTTCAATTGGATACAATGTTACAGGTGAAAGTATTAAAAATTTTTGCAGATGCTTTTCCAGTGATTTTTTTTTATATGTGTACAAATTTGAATGAAGGTGGAAAGTGAAAGCATCAACATTGAGAAGGGTTGGTTAAGGTAAGGAGTGGGGGAAGAAGGGGGGGGGGGGGTCACCGTTGCTGTCATAGTGTTTAAGTTTGTATAAAAAAAAAAATGCCAGATAAAAGTGAAGGCTATTTTGACATGTCCCACACATACTACCAGGAAGAGTTGATGGGATTTTCGCATGAATTTTTAACTTGAAAAAAGACCTATGACCTTTTTTTATGATTTTTATTTTTTATATAATTTTTTAGAAAGAAAGAAAGAAAAAAAATTACTCGTTAGTTTTCCAATGGAATGAACGCCATCGCTAATCGTTTGGCGATGTCTTAAGAATATATTTGGCAAAATAAAACTTGTCTATTCGACTTATTAAAGCCTGTCATAAGATCGAGAAAGCGGAAAAAAGCTGTTTGTGATTGGCGATGGCTTTGACCTATTCGATATTCTATTTTCTATGATCCCAACTTCGTACAACGTTACGGCGAAGATTACTCTATTCTTTTCAATAGGATTAGTCAACTTTCGACTACCGATTAAATACAAAATACTCGTAATACGCAAAACAGCATTCATTTCTGTTTTTTAAAAGCATTGGGAATGACTGCTTTTAAAAATTAATGATTAAAAAATTGATTCTGGTACGTTAATCAACTTGAGTAATGCACAGTACTGTACATGTATTACCTAAATTACCACAATTTAACTAAAATAATTTTAAAATGTAGTTTTACTAACTCGTAAATTAAAATTCTTAACAAGAATAACCTTTTAAGAAGTTACTTCAGCAAATAACTATGCAACATACGAGTACATTTCCGAAATCCCAAATTAAAACTTACTTTGTAAAATCAACTTAATTATTTTTTTAAAAAAATGCGTTTTAAGTTAAATTAAATAATTTTGCATTAAGATCCATTATTATTATTAATATACTGCACCTCCAAAAGTTTCGTCTGTAAAAGAATATGAAAAGTTATGAGTTTTGTATCTATTAAGGTAATTTACATACCGTACTAAGATTCTCATTATTTTAAAATGTGCATTCTGAATTATTTATTCTAATTTTAATTAAAACTTTTTGAATTGCTGTACAGTACAATATTTTACCGAGTTATAAAACGCTTCGGATGATAAGATGCACCCCAAATTTAAAAGATACTGTAATTATAAAAAAAAAAATTATAATGTACAATAATTATACAGTCCTGAATTTCCAAATAAAATACAGTACAGTACATCGGACCGTGAAACACACTCAAATTTTAAACCGATAATTCCAAGTTTAAACGTGCTTCTTATAGTCCTAAAAATACGATAATAATTATTACGGTACAGTATAGCAGAACATTTTCTTAATAATATGTACATACTGTATAACATTAAAAAAATGAAAATACTGTATGTTAATTAAAATGCAGCCTTTGCATCTGTTATTTGATTGTTTGCCAATTTCATTTATTGAAAAGAATTTCAATATCACTGATTTGTATGTTTTAATACTTGTTATATCTACCGTACACTATACATTTAAATAGCTTAATTAATTTCAATTCGTCTTTCCTCTTAACCTCAATTGATCGCACATGAACAGTAAATTTTAAGAAATGAAAATACATGTAATGACCATTCTTTTGGCACGTGTCTTTCAAATACAGTACACATTATAAAGAGGAGGGAAAAAAAAGTAGTTCACGTCTCCTCTATCCATAATACTGTATTCATTAATTATTTACCTCCTTCGTACACTTCCTAACGCCCTATACTTCATTCTCTTTATTCTAATCTCCGGTAAATACTGCCGTAGGCCTACGCTGCCAGGAAAAAGAGAAGGATTTCCACGGAGACCTTTCTACAAGGGATTTTCGAGAGAAGTCAAGTCATCCAAGAAAATTTATATGAAATGTCGGCAGATTAAAAGATGTGTTATTACAAGTTATAAGAAGGAATATTTTTACTGATCCCCTCGAAATGAGTTGGGGAAGTGAATGCGGGAGAGGGAGGAGTTTCTCATGTTGATACATGAGCATTGTTTATGAACGAAAAAGCTAAGGGAGGGAAACGGCAAAAGCGGAATAAAAAATTCCGAGATAAAAAGATACGTAATAATCGTAAATTTTGATCGTATTTTAATGTAGCAAGTCGTCGGAGGAGCAAATCTAAAAGACCCCCTTCCCATCTTTCCAGCAAAAAAAAAAAAAAAAAAAAACCTCTCCTAAACTAACCCTCCCACTGCCTTTCAGTGCTTCTTTGTTTTGAGGGAACATTAGATAAGAAAAAATAAAGACTTTTGCATAAAAATCAACAGGATGTTCTTATTATACAAGATACATCTTGCATAATAATAATAAAAAAAATAACACAGGGGTTGGGACCACTTTTATTTATAGCTATGAATTAAGATTAAAAAGGAATAAATGTTGTAAAACACGGAGATTATATACGACGATGGACCTTTCACATTATTTAAACCCACCCACCGCATATTTAAATAAATAAAAAAAAATTTTAGAGATATTTATTTCGATTATTAGCTCTGCCAAAGCCAAGTTTGAGTTATAATTTTAGACTTGAATTATACCCGTACCACCAAAAAATGTAACTTACAGTACGTGTAATTTAAAATTATGCTTAGTATCAGTTTTTTTTTTCATTGGATTTGTTTTTAAAAAAAAAATTTCAAAATACTGTATCGGTATAGCAAAATCACAAAAACGAACTTCGTGTAAAAGAAATTCTCTTTACGACAAAATTAAATAATTATACCGAATGTCCGAAATGTACGAGTACTACTATACATATGTACAGTACAACTTTTGTCTGTTATTAAATAAAAAAAAACTTAGCAAAAATAGAAAATTAAAAGTCTTTCTGTAAAAATTAGTTTTTTAGTTAATTCAATACGTATTAAAAAAATTCAAAATGTACCTTTTCGCACTCATTTAAGCAGTTCTGCACTATCCTCTGTAATAACCAGAAATCAAAAATGCAAATACTATTTAAAAACAGTTTCAGTAGAAAATTTGTTGCAGACATTCGATATGTGCACCTATTGAAATTAGGAATAAATAATTGTTGTTGTTGTTGGTTTCTATAAAACATACGAGTAATTTTGGAACAATTTACTAAAAATTCATATTTTTTTTAAAAAAATATTTTTAACACCGGTATTCCATCAAACTTTAACTAAAACACACTGTATACTGTATACCATAAATAAATTTCAGCTTAAAACATTTTCACGATCATTTCAGTCAATCGTTACAAAGAAATATTCAAAAACAATTTCCCGAAACCCAAAATGTTTATTTTTTGTCTAAATCATTTAGTTTAAAAATGATCTAATAATGAGTTCAATAATTTTATAATTTAATGTTGTTTATTTTCCCATTTTCAGTACATGTACGAGGAAAGCTTCCCTTGAAATTCTACTCAAGTTCGTTATACAATGCGCACTGCAGTTTTACCGCCTTTTAGTAACAAGATTGGGCATTACAGTACAGTACATGTATTTACGTTGACTAGCAATTATACGCTGCACTAGCCAAAGTGACAAAATAATGCAAACTATTTTATTGTTTTACCTAACTTACCGCCAGGATAAATTAGTTTGCACTAAGGAACAGCAGTTCTGCCTAAAACATAACTAGCTTTGCTTAAAAACCAGGTTTAGACTACAACACAATAGTATATTAATGGCTTAGCAAAATAAATACTGTACTATACAGTAATGTATAGTTTATCCCTTTACACAAGTATAAGAAAAAAAATTAAACGAGGGTATTTTCTATGAGCTTTATAACGCTGAAAACATAAAATTATACGAAGCGCTATAATAATTTTGCAAATTTTAAGATGAGCAAAGTAGCAATTATTTGGCGGGATTTTAATATCTATTCTTTCTCCCCCCGCACCAACGCCTCCTTCTCCCTCCCTATAACTCAATTACACGGTGCTGCACCTAATGATCGCTATCAGTTGCGTTTGTGGGAGTCGTAAAATTCTCTTCTCCAACCGAGAATTACCGATCGTATTTCATTTTCCAAGATTTATATCGATGATTGAAGAACGTTCCCTGGTAAAGAGTGGAAGATTTGATATAAGGAAGAAACAAGTTAAAAAAAAGTCTTCTAATTTTAGCACTCAATTACTTAACCGCTAAATTACATAGTAAAGAAATATCCTTAAAGATTTTTCGCTTTACTTCTAATCTTTAAAAAATAATAATAATTATTTTTTTTTTTGAAGAAGAAGAAGAAAAAAAAAGGAAGATGAATGCAGAAGAAAAAGCTTTGACCTCTCAAAAATCTGATAAAAATCTAAAGTAAATATTAAATATCGAAAAATATTATCAGAAATATATCAATAGCTGCTTAAGAGTTGGCTTAATCGATGGAGAAATTATTAGGGAATAATATGTAAAAACATTTTGGCGTTGAAAACCAATTTTAATGCAATAAATAAATTTATAATAAATTTCAGTTGATTTACGAGAAAATATTGAAGCGTTTTATCCATATCTGGCATACCCTATCTAAATTATTTGTTTAACTTAAAATGGATTCAGGTTCCCTTATAATGTAATTCAAGGTTTGCATAAGAAGATAAAAATACTATCGTTGCGGATATTGCCTGTTATGCCATACATATTATATTTAGGCAGATTTATTATCGGGCACTAGCCGGTTTAACAATATGCAGCATAAACTGCAATTAACGATAGTTAGACGGATGCTGATGAGGGCCGCGAGTGCTCAGAACACCGCCCACAACAGTCAACTCTTCTATTGGCATGAGCAATTCTTAACGTACCGTAAATCACAAAAAAATAATTTTTTTTTGATAAAATTTTACACCGTTAATAAAATAAAGCAAAAAGCAAACAAGATAAATCAATAAAATTTAACAAATTTGTCTATTTACGTAATACCGTGCATTATTTATCATTTAAAAATTAATAGCGGTAGTATATAGTATTTTTTTAAAAATTTTTAGACCATTAATCTCTCAACTTGCTTTCGTTTATTATTTATACAAGTACTTCCTAAAATTTAATTTTGCTCATACACTAAAATATTGAAAAGAATATTAAATACTGTATTTTAAAATTTCTTTACAAAACAGCAAGTCATGTACTGTATTCATCCTAATATTCTTTTCAAGCGAATAAGTCTTATTGTTTTTGGTTCTCAAAATAATTAATTTTGGCCTAATTGATTGAGGTCTAAACTAAATCTTTTGTGAAAACAACTGCTGTATTGATAAATTTACATGTTTTTCGATTATCACATTTCTTGTTGTTTTCTCTAATATTTATAACAGTAATGTAGAAAATAGTTATGAATACAAGTTTTCTCATGTTTTGTAAAATAATTGTTGTAGGTTGATATAGGCCACGTAATAAATCAAAAAGTAGCAACGTTAACCGCCTCGTAAATAAGTTAATGTGAACGTGTACAATGATTTAAGTTGTCACATTTCACGATCGGTGATAATTATTTACGATTCGTTCAACCTAAATATACGTTATCCAAAGCCTTTACTTTTTGCGCTCTGCCATTAATTGGACTGATTTTTTTTTTTGCCTTTTATCGCACCCCAGCCCAACGTCTACGATTCACTTAACCTCTTTAAAGCTTTATTTCTTGCATCTTCAACTTGCGCAAAACCAATTAAACAATAAAAAAGTTGATACCCAAAACACGCCAGCTAAAATTTTTTTTTTAATCTTATAAGTTCTTAACTCACAACAGCGATAGATTTACGACGTTATCAAAAATCAATTTTTTTTAAAAAAAAAATGTGGTAACTTTTAATCTTAGGGTTTAAAAATATCATAAATATACAGCTAACTATTCATCTCAAGTAACTGCTATGTTTGCAAATTGGTATCCGAAGGCATCAATATGATTTATCTTTTTCAATTATATTATATTTTTAATTATATAAAATATATTACCGGTAGTATTATGGAAAATTTGCTATAGTACAAGAAAAATTCAGATTGAAAGTGAAAATCTCTTTAAAATTATAGGCTACTGTAATAATGCATTACCCAAGAAATTTGTAATAATAAAAGTAATTCTAGTAAACTTGTTAAAATTCAGTAATAAAATTATTATTCATTTAAAAACAATTTAGAAATTAATATTAACCACATACAGTAACAACAAAATGACACTGCCCTAAATTGTCATTCATTACAATCACTTTGAGATATTGTTTTATTTGCTTATTCAAACATTCACCTAGCCAAATCCCAATAATGAAAACGAATTTACCAAGTCCTGCCTTTAAGGTTTATAATCATCGCAACTAGTTTCGTTGAGTGTACATTGATTCTAGCGTGTCGTGTACACATCCGGAAGTTGAAACAAAGCGAAAATGTACAAAAAAGAAGGAAATAAACGGAAAAGGGTGAAAAAAAAAAAGCCGATGGTATAGGGGACACGGCAGTGGTGTATTAATAATAGAAAGTAAAACGTTTTTTACTTTTTTTTTCCGACACGCACAATGCTTCGGCAATCGTATATGCAAAACGACGACCGTTTTCAATCAGATAAAAACGACCGCCGCTTACAAACTAATTAAAATATAAGACACCTAATCCGCTTTTAAAAAAAATGTTTTTCCGTGGGTGGAATTAACTATTTTACCTCTTACTAATTTTCACTCCACCTAACCTTTTTTTTTTTTTTTTTATCTTCCACTCTTCTAAATCTAATCTTTACTTGCACGTAATTTAATGTATATGGGCGACAAGAGCAAAAGCGCATCTATCAATTTATCCTGTGTGTGCATAATGCTCTGAATAATTAAATGCGTGTAGGCATTAAAATAAACGTGTATCAACTAAAAATGGTTATTTAACAATTGACTAGAACATTACCATAACTTGCTTCCTCGTAAATTACCTATATTTTGTCATGCTACTAATTTAAAATCTCCTTTTTCTACGTCTAGCTTCTTATTTCTTTCCTCAGCTTTTACTTACATACACCCCACATCTTCAGGCTAACGAACTTCTATTTCCACCTGCTTGCTTTACTCCCCCCCCCCCCCCCTTCCATCCTTTACCTTTGTTCTCACTTTCACTCGGTTTTTTTACTCACCGACTATCTTCTCCATCCTTGCATCTACAATCACCACAAGGTTAACCAAAATTTCACGGCTCTGTTGATTAATTAACGTTATTGTTGACACTTGGTTATACATGGTTTCTCTCACTCCGGATAAATTATCTTTTTTTTTCCTTTACCATAAACTGTAGATCACATCCTTTCTTCCTCGTTCGTTCAATTTTAAGAGGAAAACTTAATGTCCGATCGAACCAACTTCCGTCATTAGTTATTCACCTACTCGTACTCAATTATATTTTTGCATCCTTCCTCATATTAGCAATGTTCTATAAATTATAAAAATTTAAGTTACGATAAAAATAAAATAACTAATAATTTTTCAAAATTAGGTTATCAGTACCTTAATGAAAGAAGAAACATTCACAGGGCTTAAATTGACAATAATGAGCTGTAAAAAAAGAAAAAAGTACATTAGTGCTTTGACACAATAACGATGAAAACGAGCAACATATTTTCAAGGAAATAAATTAAGATATGAAAATATATTTTTAACTCATTATCCAATCACATATTTATCATTCTTCAAAATTTTCACGGATTACAACAACAATGCCAGAATGAAAAACAATAGCCTACAAACTTTTATTTTTAAAAAAAAGTTTGCTACTGTATTACCAAACCATTGCCTCCTATAACTCTCTCTAAGAAGGCTATGCCAAAACAATCATTTTTTTTTGTGAAGATTTTGACACTTGAAGCATGCAATATACTTATCATTGATGAATTTATTTAGTGCAAATAAGTGAAAGTTTTTATTTTTTTTTTTTATATAAAAAAGAAGATTTCTACTATTCGTTGTGTGAACGATTGAGCATGAGAAACGCTTGTCACAAATCAACAGTTTGATTTGGCTTTTGAACAACCTAATTATCAAAATAAAATAAATGGTTTGTTATATTTTGCGGCCCATTAAGCGTTATGTATGATATAAATGATGAATTGCAAGTAATAAAGCAGTCGAGGTTTAAAAACGCAAAATCGCATCGCATGAGATATTTTGATTGATGAATATGACGGATGAAACGCATTGTTTTGCAAAAAAGCTTTCACATGAAACGGCGGCTTCCATTAAAAGAAAAGAAAACAAACAAAAAAAAAAATCATAAAAGAGTAGTAGTAATAGAAGAAGTTTTGTTTAATCATATGATGTCAATTTGGAAGCTGAAAAAATAAACGAAAATAAAAACAAATTCAACTAAGCGAATTACTATAAAGTACAAAGCTTGTTTTATACTCCCAAAACAAAATAACTTTCTTCGTCTTCTTACTTTTCTGACGCTGAGGTGATTAAGCAAGAGAGCACAATGAAAAAAACGTCAAAAGAATTTAACGTTTCAGCAACAAGCGGAGGGAATAACTACGACGAATAAATAAATAAAAGCTGACACCCTGAGGGTGGAAGTTAAAGGTGAAATAAAGGAAATGGCAAAAAAAAAAATTTTGTTATTTCCGGCATCCCTCGTTTTGTACCGTAGTATCAACTTTGCAAAACTAGTGAAAAGATTAAAAAAGAGCAGATAAAAAAAAAATCCCCCTTTTTCATAACGTTAATTCCATACTGCACGCACCAAACGACGTTATATTCCAACCTTGTATTGCCTAAGGTTGATGCAAGCTCGTGAAGAGAACAAAAGACGACTCGTTCAAACAATGCGGAAATTGGGTCCTAAACCATAAGTTAGGTTGCCGTGTCTAATTCCAAGATAAATTGACACTTGACCCTCTACCACCCTTTTTCTCATGAAAAATGGTTCGAAGTGAGTATATACTGTATTTTATTCAAATAGCTTTCTTCTTTTCTCTTGAAGATACGAGTATAAAAAAAAAAATAATAAAAAACGGTAAGAAATTTGAAAAGGTAGCTGTGGACTATACAAATACGGTGTAAAATGATTGAAGATGAGGAAACAAAAACTCTCTCGTGCAGTTAGACGACAGAAGAGTGGTATAAAATTTTTGTCCATTAGTTTAAAGACTCGAAATTCTTGTTTCCTTTATTCTATTCTAAAAAGAGGTGATTTACTTCACCTGAATCAACCCACACGACATTAAAACGGTATCTAAATTAAAAGACTTCGCCCCTTGAAATAAGGTTTACTTTTTAAACTTTTCGCATTTCTGTCCTAATTTTACGTTCTGTGCTCGATTGTGAGAGTCGTCCACCGCTCTCGAAAATTCTAAAACTGCACAAATACTCGAAATTCAATCATAAAATTCAAAGGAAAGCTAAGAAATACACGGACAATAAAATACTTACAAATCTATCGTTTGCTCTACCTCACACTTAGAAAAAGTTACTCTTCCGTATAACTGTGCTGAAAAAAAAAAAACCGCCTCCATTGAATAGCGCAAATTAGTTCTGTAGAATGGATGTCAAAGCATTAATAAACTTTTTAGTATTCCATTTCTCTAATAGAATGCAATCAAATTCTATAACATTAATACATGGAAAAGGGAAAGCGTGAAGAATTTTGCAACTAGATTAAAATCTAAATGCATCCCACAGTCACTTTGGATCTACACAGATAATAAACGAGAAATGTCTATCAGTATAATATCATCTGCCAATGAGTAACACAAATTGCAGCACTTACAACCCTGCAAATAAATTAAAAAGTCGTGATTACATTCATTAGCGTTCGCATCTCTTTATGTGCCGTTATTGACTATGTGAAATCGTGCGTAGACGAATAAATCTTGGAGATGTCGAATTAGTTGGTACTTCTGCGCTGCGAATATGATTTGACGGTCAGTGACATGTAGAGAATGCCAAGGTTAAAGTAAAAAGCGGGTGACGTAACGTTTTTTTTTTTCCGTGTGTACAATGCGATGCAAACAAAGCTATTTCTATACCAACAAAATAAATAGATCTATTAGCATATGCATTAGCACTAAACTTGTCTTTTTCATTCTCTCTTCACAATAGACTTGAAACTGAATATATTGTGCCCATATGGAGATACTGTAGATAAATAAGATGCAGCAGTAGTTGTTAATGTTGAGTCAGCCAGCTGGACGTCGAACAATATAATATCGGCGAAAGTGCTCTAGTCTTTGGAATTAATTACGAGCTTATCACTCGACCACTTCCTATTCACTGCGAATTATTCTTGAAGAAGAAGAAGAAGAAAAAAATGTATGCATACTGAAATAACTTTTTACCGCAACAACTTGTAAATGTATGCACGCTGTGTTTTCTTCAATAACACATTATAAACTTATTCAAGCTAGTGGAAAAACTCAAAACATAAATGTCTGAAAATATACCAATGTTGCACTAAAGGTCAATAAACCACCAAAAATTAAAAGCTGCGCTATACCTAAACGCAACCAATTTAAGGCAGCTGATTATATTAATACGGTAGCATGCGAATTCATAATAACATACTTACAAATTCTATTATTGTTAGGGATCCAATCATCATAAATACTGTACGTTCTAAAAGACTTAGTGATATAGAATAATTATTATGCCTCAATGAATAAACTGTAGGCTAATACAAAATAACTATCACAAAATACTGAAAGATTTCGACAACCGAATGAATCACAAATTATATGTACCGGTACGCGACCATTATAGCAAAGATGGCTGATGGCGCCAGAAAATAAGAAATTGTCAATGCTGCTTTATTTTTCTTCTTATAAATAATTTAATATAATTATTATCGATGCATTAAAATTATCATTAATTAATTTAAAATTATTAAAAAAAATTAAATTTTTTTTAAAAAAATTATTGCACTGATAATATAACATAATTAACATTATTAAATAAATGATGTAGATCAATTTGAAAATTCAGAGACAACACTGTATTTAAAATTGCAACGACTAACTAATGCATGATCTACACAGGTAAAAGAAAAGGGCGAGTCGAGTAGCAAAGTAAGAAAAGTCCGGCTGCTCGCCTTGTTTAAACAGTTTGGCAAGTTTGAACTCGAATAGAGTCTAGACCTAGCGTTAGTAATAATGGCCGGGAGTCGTTTGCAAGTCGTGGGTGATGTATTTCTCGATGTGTTTTCTAAAATTATGTACATTGAGTGTGATAGTTATGCTTTTCGATGTAATTAATGTTTTCATTAATTAAGTAGTGTAACGGTTTATCGAAGTTATAAGCGGGTATTTTGTCGCGTTTTATTACAATTTTAATTTCGCTTTCGGCTTACACAGTGCGCGTATTATCAACAACATCAGAATTGGCGCCAGCTCGCCAACGACAACCGAATGGTAATTATTTTCTAATTGAAATATTGAATGAGCTATTTTGTCAAAACGAAATGACAGGTAATTCACAGAATGCGTTAACAAGTCTTTGTGAGAAAGTTATAGATCGGCAATCAAAGTTCGATTAAAATGCAAACTTTTACGTGTATCCATTTTACTACCGTAGTTTGGCGGTTTTGGCAAAAGCGATGGTAGGCGCCAAAAAAAAAAAAATTTTTTTTTTAAAAATGTGAGTGATTTGTCAGAGTTAGTTATTGAATGCACCATATATTTCTGATTTGGAGATTTCGTGCGAATATTCTTCGAAGCGAACAATTAGTCTAGAAGCGTGTGAATAACTTATAAGTCAGTTCGTTTTATTGTCGATGATAACCGCAAACAGCAGGTACCAGAATGAATATAACCGTTATTAAAGTTTAACTTTTTTTTTTTTGTATACAGATTTCTGTTATTCGCAGTAAACTGAACTTGTTTCACCGCAGCCAGTTCCTGCTGTAAATGTACAATAAACCGGAGCCTAATTCTCGATAAAATGCGAAGAAAATGAGTTTGGCGATTCAGCAGAAATATCGACTGACATGCAGCCATCTATCTCGACATGACTCGTTGTAAGTTTATGCCATTTACTTTTTATAGGTTTTTAGCCGTGTAATGTTGTCGTCTTCATCTACTCCCAACTACTAAAACAATGGAGACGAATTCTAAATGACGTTTTCGTGTCTTATCTAAAGCTTTTTTTTTGTTCGTTTTCGTTTTTTACAACCAACAATAAAATTGGTAATGTTTTTGCGTGTGAAATTATTGTAGGTTGTGCACAATGAGGTAAAAAAGGCTCAAAAACCGAATGTAATGTTAGCGATAAAAAAAAGAAAAAGTGAACTTGAGGGATGTGGAAATGGCAAGACACAAATAGTATCTAGGGGTACGGTTATTTGGAAAAGGTCAACTGTTAGGTTGAAAGTCAGCATCATCACACGAAAAAGAAAGAAGGAGAAAAAATCAAGTAAAAGAAGGGGGAAAAAAATCTCGGGATTTTGTTAAGTTTTGTGGTTAAGAAGGGTGTGGAACTGGTAAAAGTATATTTTATGAAAGTTGACCTGTAACCAGACGTAGATTTTTCGTTTAAAAACAGCAGATATTTTAAACGTTTTTAGATGCTGTTTTTATTCTTTTTGTGGTTGGAGGTAAATGACCACTCAACTTCTTCATTTTAATATACACAAGTAGCTTTACATTATGTTAAATAACTTTTCATTTGGGACATTTTAAATCACCTGAAACGTCGCAGCTAATAAGGCGCTCATTTGACTGCGACGTTTCATAGAAATTCAAAAGAAAAAAGTTGGGGATGAGGTTTGCATTAAACTTAAAAACGTAATACGACGCGCCAGTAGAGTTTTTGAAATTTATTTAACCGTTCGACCACGTCTGAGTGCGCTATTGATTGGGGTACGAGTATTGTCTTTAAAAATGACCGTTTTAATCGATGTTCACCAGGTAGTGAAACGAAATGCTTTGTACTGTATTATAAGGGTATTATTTTCATGGTATTTTGTTAAGCAATTAAGGCGAACAATAACATTGAAATTAATTAAGGAAAGTATTTAAGCGTTTAACGCTTTAAGCTTATGTTTTTTTTTTTTTTTTTGAAGATTGTTAAGAAGTTAAACTTTAGGGAGCATGGAATTGTACAGGAGTTTCTCAAGAGAATAATAATTATGAAAAGAAAATGTTTGAGCCGATGGTGAAGGTTAAAGCGAAATAGAGGTGCAAGCGTTTATCAGAGTGAATTGAGGATATTTCAAGCAAAATTGCACTCCCAAGTGCGAACTAGCAGCTTATTTCAATTAACCGCACAGCTATTATTAGACACGGGCAGGTGTTAGAACTTGGGAAGAAGAAGAAAAAGGAGGCGAGAAGTGGTATTTTTTCAATCGAAATTAATAGTTTGGTACGGTATTAAAAGTTGTGAAAGGGAAAGGGTTGGATTAAGGAAAAAAAAAAATAAAACTGGTAAAGGGCGAGAATTAAAGGGGTGTAGGCGTAATTAATGTCCATTTGGTTTTCTAATTTCTTCTAGTCCGCGATTTACAGTTAACGCTGCGCCTCAAGTTATCAGCACTTTGAATCACTCGGAAAGAGAGAAAGGTGACACGTTTTCGCATGCTATGTGAAACGCTTTCGAATGAGTGATGTATTGACGTCATCGCCAATGCACGTGCTCCCTACACACATGCACAGATAATAGAAGTTAATAATTGTAACGTCTAAATATTGAGAGTGAAAGAAAAGTGTAGCTGATATGAAAGGTCACATTTTCTGTTGCTTTATTTTTTTTTTAATGTTGTTTTACAGTAGATAGTATATGTGCGAGTTGATGAGGTTATTATAAAGGCAAAAAAAATGATTGACAAGTACACCGTTAAAGAATTTCTTATTAACTGGGTTTGTTTTGAATTATACATTACATTGTGGTTTACAATTTTGTTAACCATAATTTATGTAAGCATAAACATATCAAAATAACAACTCGTTAGATCTCACTTTTTTTTCTTCTCTTTTTTATTACTAATTTTGGAAATTTATAAGTTTGAGTTTTCTATTTCTTTCTGAAATTTAGTTCAGATGGAAGTGATATATTTGATTATATGGAATAATTGAAAAGATTTACACCCTTAAAAATATGCAAGACAATTTTTTATTTGTTATGGTCGGTATTTAAAATATTATATTGTTGCTTGTTTATTTTTTCTGGCATATTTCTTAGAGATACTTGGGTGTACCGTGTTCAGTACTCGTAATTATTGCATTTTGTTGGTCAAAATTACATAGACATTTTTCTAATAACTTAACGCGTGGTATTTAATTCAGCGGTTATTAAATTAGAATTTGATTAAGTTCCGATAGGTGATCAATGCGCAAGAAATAAGTTATCGTAAATACCACATGAATGAATTTCTCAGAATTTATGGAAAATAAATTGCTACGGTATATTTATTTTCTCCTATGTTTTTTCTAAAAAAAAAAAAAAAAAAGCAGTAAAATGTGAGGTTCCGCGACCTATTGGTTGAGAAAAGTTAGGTGAAAAACACTGGTAGGGTGCAAGGCTGTTGATGTAAACGCTTTGAAAACGAACGTAGCAGCGTGAACGTCTCGTATACTTTTCTTCTTATCCTAAATAAGGATTCTAATTACACGAAGAGTGAAAATACACACGCTGTCCAGCTTAATAATAATAATATACAGTACGTATAGTAATAATAATAATAATAAGGAAAGAAGAAAAAAAACTGCGCACAAAGCGTTGCTTATTCAATTCTTTCGAGCTCCATTGTGATGGGCCAACAATTCCATCACACTGTTAGAAATAATAAACAAACATAGCGAATATAATGTAACGTACGTGTACAATGTCTAGGAAAATATATAGATTAAAGGTATCTGCCATTGGCAATACATAAAGCATTGTATCACGTCAAAGTTAAAAAATACAAATTGTGATTTTCTAAAAAATTTTTTTTTGTATTTTTTTTTCTTCTTGTTTCCTCAAATCGATAGAGACACCAACAACAGGAAGTCACGATGTTTCCGTGCATTTTTTTTTTTTTTTTTAAATGCGAATTTTTAGTGAGTTAGTCTGAGGGATTGAGACTGTATCGGTGTTCCATCTTCATTTTCGCACGATTTTACCGAATATACTTTCACTCATCGTTTCACACATTTTTAGGACGAACAAACCTAAGGCAGAATAATATGCGTTTTTTTTTTTGCATTATTATTATTGTTATGTTTTTAGTTTGTTGACATTGTCGTGTACGCCTTAAACACACAATTTGTGTATTTTAACTTATTGTTCGGTGTTTTTTTTTTTTTTTTAATCTGTAGAGGATTAAAAAAACTATTGATTCTCAATTTCCCAAGCTGCGCCAAGGTGAACCGTTTTTCTTTTACTTTAAAAGTCTATGAATAATACAATGCTGTTACTGCGAAGTTTGGCATAACTAATAAATTCTTTTTAGCAGATCCGGAAAAATTCTTTGTAGAAGAATGGGTGATTTTCAAATGTTAGTGGCTGGTTATTTCAAAAAAAATTTATTTTTCTTCTGCGAATGCGCTCCAAACATTTTACAAAATGGATGCGAGTTTCCTGGAGAATTTTATGAAGAAGTTGAATTTTTTTTTTTATCATGTTTCCTCCAGCGTAAACATATAAATCAACTGTGTTACAATATCTCAATTAGAAAAATTAATTCCGAGTTATTTGCATAGAGCGCTGGAGAAGCTTGGGCGGGCCAGAATGCTGCCAATGATGCTACATGCAGCAGTAGTACAGAATTTTAGATGAAATACAGTAATTCAAAATATTTGGGTAATAAATTATTATACGATTCAAGCAATTAATTTTTCAATACCGGCAGTTACCGGTACTTATTTAGACAATAGTATAAACAGGATTTTTAAACGGGCGAATTTTGGTTATGGATAAAATAATAACTATTTTGTGAATGAATATAGTAAAATTGGGCGAAATTGGGACCGGAGTTTCGTCATTAAGTGAAAAGCGCTATTAATCATTTTGGCGATAGCAGAAGTGCATTTTTTCCTCGCACAACACTTATCTTAGAAATTTAGCACGCGGATAGCGATTTAAGAGCGCCACTATGCGAAACGCCATTATTGCGGGGATATGACTGCGCAGGATGAACTTCAGTAACACAAAATTATGAGCAAACGTATTTAGAGATTTCGATGAATTTATTTAATTTGGGTTTTGATGCATATCGATTTCAGAACAATCTAGCACCACTTTATCTCAGAACTTTTTATTATCACGATAGAAAATTTTTTTCTGCCATTATAGAGAATTTTTTTTTTATTGAGCTTTCAACGAGTTTCAGTGAAATCTAATATCGATTCTATCAAATTTTTGTTGTACGTTTTTGATTTAAAAATTTATTGGTACAAAAAAGTTTATAAAAATACCTTACTGGATTTTCGGTAATTATTTGATAACAAATTGTCCTACAATTGGGGCAAATGGAGGTGGTAAAGTGTTGAACATTTGATGACGTTTGTTTAACATGGAACTATTAAAAGTTATTTAAATTGTTAACACATTTCTAATAGCAATCCCCCTGTACTGTATCGAAGATATTCGAGCATCACGATCGCTGCTGGAGTAAGATGTAGTTTGGGTGTGGAGAAAAAGGGGCTGGGGATTGAACGAAAGGGCAAGGTGAGCCAGCGATGCGGTCAAAACTACGCTATACTGTAGCCTACTAATATCTAACGTAGATGAATTATTTTGTAGATGAAAGAAAAGTAAATTATGAATTGTGTGTGACATTAACATTTGCAGATTTAAAGTGCTGGGTGGGGGACTTATCATACGTTGTGCAACGTGATGGTTGTAGCGAAACAATGGAGAAGAATTCAACAAATGTAGTATTGTTCTCGGAAATAACAATTTTACTTTTCAATTTTTCTAAAAATTGCTTTTAGATATAAATAATAGAGAAAGAAAAAAAAAATAATTTTTTTTTCTATTTATTTTTTGATATTTTTAAGGAAGAAAATATACACATTGGAGTGAGTTTGTTTAGTACATTGTAGAAAATGATGGAGAGTGAATGTTTAAAACAAAGGGGGAAACTGGAATTGAATTTAAAAAAATGCGAATTTTTATATAACGTGGTACAAAAAAAATGTTGTTGTTGGTAAAAATGTCATGTTGATTTGGAGTTAATAACAAACAATATGTTATTTTTTTTTTTATTATAAAAAAAAAAGATAGGAAAAAAAATGTGTAAGAGATGGGGAAATGAGGTAATAGATTTTTATTAAGAAAAATAGCGAGTTCCTACTTCCTTTTCTCTTTTTCTCCCGATTTTTTTTTTCTTTCTAACGAGAAAAGTATATTATTTTGTTAAGGTGAATGCCATTGCCTACCCTGCAGGCTTTGGCGGTGCGCCACCTAGCGTGGGTCACCGTCCGACACGTGCGCTCGTTACCGTTTCTCTCTCACGCACGAACATCGACTCTTAGCACAAATTTCGTCAGTTTTCATCGAAAGGGGAATTTTTTTTTTTTTATTATTTCAATGTCAAAATATTATTTCCATAGAAATGAATCGTCGATAAATTCTTCTTACGTCATTCGCAGCTGACACTATCGCATGCAAGAGATAAAACTAATATCATAGCGAATGAATGGTGGGAGTTATGTTTTCCAAACATAAACATTGGATATTTTTAGACATATTTTGAGAAATAGAGATTAAATGTAGTTTATTTATAGTGTATTTGAAATTTTGAGTAATAAGAAAAAAAAAATTATTTAAAAAATATTTCCGCATTAAATTAGTCAATTAAAAAAATAATAAATGTGCAGAAATAAAACTGGTACTTTTTTTTTTTGACTACATAATGCCGTAAATTGCAAATATTTAACAACAAAGTTTTTAATTTGCGGGCTCTAACTTAAAAAAGACTTGTTTTTAAAACGTTTAAACTTCGTCGTATCGAAATTTCACTGTACGATTACAGTTTTACGCAATTAAAAGTTTACTTAAGTTTTCACCACAGCCTATGCATTTATAAAAATGTTTTTTTAGAAAAAAAAAACTATTTATTTTTTTTACAAGATAAGAACAAGTTTCATAAATCAATCGTTAGATAAAAATGTTTTTTTTTTAAAAAAAAAAAAAAGATGAAATATAGTTTTTTTTAACGAAATTTAATTTTTACCAGAGGAAAGTATTTCTCAGTAGTATAAATGAAAGTAACACCCTGTAGATGAAAAGTAATTAATGTCCGGTGCAGATACGAAGGAGGGTATTGGAAGTAAAAACAAACATTTTTCATCTTCTCTTAACAGAACAATAAATTGCGCCGACAGTTGTTTACGTAAGCACATCTCGAGATAGAAAGAGCATCTTTTTTTTTTTCTTATTAGAAGAAAGGTAGGGTTGGGGTGTGGGTGGGTGAAAGGAAAGTACACAGAGAAAACCCTTTGCACACAGGGTATAAGAGGAAATCAAAAGTTAAAACAAAAATTTTTGTTTATATGTACCTATCTAATCCTTTTTGGAAAGGAATTAACCTTCTTAAAACAATAAATATTCATTCGTTCGTTAGGCTTTAGCTAAACGTTCGTCTGCTTCTACCGTGTTGTTATTTTATTTATTTATTATTATTATTTTTTTTTTTTTGTTATTTTTAAATTGAGTTTGTAAGTAAACACCAGTTTGAAAGGGAAGCAAACAGGGAAGAAAATGTTCGCTACTAGCAAGAAACAGAACTACAAATGAGATATAAATAAAAGAAGACTCGAAACGATTTTTGTATTTTAACTAAGCAACAAGAAATTGTGGTTAGAGTGAATTTTGTTGGTAAGCAGGAGTGGTTAATGGATGGGTGAGTGGGTGGTTAGAGATGGAAAATGAAACAGGGGTAAATGTATTAAAAGGGTTCGACAACCCGCGGACACCGAAGACAATTTTTACTATTGCCCTACCTTTGCTCTTTTAGACAAAGTCGACACCCACGTCATTTTTTTTTTTTTATTTTAAATTTATTTTATTTGAGTTTTTTTTTTTTTTTTAAAGAAAAGAATAAAAAAAAATTGTTTATTTTTCTTAAAAAAGATCTTAACCTCTATTTTTTTTTATATGGCGGCTGGTTTATTAAGATAAAATATGGGATTCTTTCTTTTCTACAATTTTTTTTATTAAGTTTATTTGTTTTTATTGTTAAACGACTTTTTATTTTTTTTAGAAAGTGCGCTTTTTTATATAGCTACGATATTAAGGTAGGCAAGTAATAGAAAAGTAGTAACGGAGTTATAATTAATATGTTGATGATTTAAATGTTATTAAAAAAAAACAATTTAAATAAGAAAATGTTGAAATACAAAGAAATGAGAATAAAAAAAATTCCAAGAGCTTTGCGCAATAATTGCGCGTAGGAGAATGGCACACTTATTGTTTGTTCATTATTAAAATTAATTTCTGAACATTTTATTAGATTTGCTGGTAAATTTATAATTACGGTATGAAAATCGATTTTTTTTAAAAAATACAATATTTTTATTACAGTGTATTATTATTATTGGTTACGGTATTTTTTCAGGGTAAATCTAAATTATGTTTCGTTGCTACCGGATTTCTAAATTTAAATTTTGAAACTTAAAAGTTTTGGTGTTGACAAAAAAGGTTTTACTAATCGAGATTAAAATTATTCAAGCAAGATTTAGTAAAAGCACTGCTTAGAACAAGATAAAAACCTGAACTACAGTAGTATAATTTTTGAAGGGTGTATGTAGGCTACGAATGCCGCTTTGCCATTTTTCAAAATGGCTTAGCTATGGTGCCAAAGAGCAAATTCAACTTTTGAATTTTTTTTTTATTAACCGGTATTTATTATTTATTTTATAAATTTATTGGAATGATAAAAAGAACAAGTCTTCTGGTAGCAACAAAATACAAACATTTTGCATGTCGTAATTGAGATTAATATTTTTGTAAATATTATTATTCTAGAAATTTTAAATTTTAAGATTATTCTAAACTTCTTAAAGAATCTAAACTGTATTTAACTTGGATTAGCGATAAAAGTAAAACAAAATAATGTGGATAACCATGTACGAACGTTAATAATTATTGTAGCAGTTGCAAAGTTGTTTACAACTGTAATTATATTTTTAGTAGTAATTAGGGAGAATAGTCATTAGACATAGAGTTTGTGAGGGAACCGGTAGCGGCTTTAGCCTTATCTACCTGCTGTTTATTTCTAACCCTTCTTTATTTGCATTTTTTTTTTTTTTGATGAATTCCATCATTTTATTTTGCATGGCAACAAATGAGGTTTCGGTTGGTAATGATATTGGTTTATTGTTCAGATGAAAAGATTAAAACGAGTTTACAAATTAATTACTTTTACTTAGTTTAGATCGCTGGATTTACCGAAATGGGTTGACAGTTCTCTTGTTTGTTTTTTTTCTACTGCTGATGTCGCTAACTTTAATGCTTTTACCATGTAATCACAATCAAAAATAAATTTGGTTAAGCAACAGCAGCAGCGGATGTGAATGGCGTTCTCGTGAATTTACGACTGGGTGGGGCTTTGATTGTCTCCATAAATTCAAATACACTTTTTTTTAAAAAAAAACAAAAAAAGATTTTGGCTGATGGATTGGGTAAAAAAAAAAAAATGAGCGCACTCTTAAGCTGCATCCCCACTATACCATTCGGCAAGGCCTTACGGGCCATTTGAAAAACTACCGTCTACGACTCTACATCAAAGGAAGCCGTGTCAAGCGGCTCTACTGTCATAGTACTTCAGTAAAGTTTTAAAACACTCTAAATAACTTTAAAAAAAACACACATAAACTTACTAAACGCACACCATTCTTTAAATTCACAAATACAGTCTGCATATCGAAATGAAACAGTAATTTCCAAAATCTGGTTTCTTTGTGGGTACGACCGGAGGCTATGAAATAACTATTGCTATGCCGATTGGCTTGATCAAAATGGTAACCTGTGGATCATGGATGCAGCATTATATTACAGTATACCAAGTGTATGTGTTCATTTTTATTGTTTAACAAAAAAATTTTTAAAGCAACTTATTAAGATTTAAAAATACAGGGTTTGATCATAAACTGATGATGGGATTTTTCCCTCTCATTACATGTTTTTTATTTCCAATCCAATGTGTTTACGGTCAAGGTTAAATTATAAATTGTAACTGTTAAAAAGTAGGTGTCGTTATTTTTCATTTTCTAGTTTCTTTAAAAAAAAATTAATTGGATAATTTATTTCTATTAAATCGGGAGCTGTTGACATTTTCAAACGAAATCAAGGTAAACATCGGTAGAACGCCCGTCTCGATTGAAACGTCAATTTCCCTTCTGGGAATAGTAATTACAGATTTATGCTTTTTTTTTTATATAATATTATACAGTATAATTTTTTCCCCCCTCTCTTTTGGTATTAAACTAGCTGTGTTGAACTATCAAATTAAATTGAACGCGGTGATTTAGTGATGAAACAGTTGAAGTACGATCGGTCGAAGAGTACGATGATTAATTACAGTATGTGGAAAATACATTAAATAAATTATTGCACTGCTTTTATCCAAGTCTTGCAAAATATCTCAATCAAATATCGAAAGACAAATTAAACGAAGTGAACTCAGTCATTATATTTATTATTTCTGCATTTTTAAGGAATGTATTTTTTTAAATGTTTATGTTGAACTCCAATTATCCCAACCTCAATTACAACATTTCAACCACTATTTAGTAATTACTGTATTTTTACAAACATTAATAACTGTAGGACATTTACAAATTAATTAAGGATTACAATACATGCAGTCATTTAAAAAAAATTAATTACTAGTACCGGTAGAATAAAATTAAATTTGTGTCCGTGCTTTAATTACATTGCATTGTCCATAGACCAATTATCCGAAATACAGTGCACCGTAATTTAATCAACAGGTTTTCGTATACATGTACTCTTAAAAATTGTCCTTTAATTTAGAATAAGGTTTTTTTAATTATTAGTTTTGCATAGCTTTCACAGTGCCAGTAACTGGTATAAGCTTACCATTCGCCCGTTGACAGCATAACTATAATAGTAAACGATCTAAGAGAGGCTTTTATGATCTACAAACTCTATTAACAAATATTAAAATGAATTTTTTATTTTGTTATTCCTTTCTTTTAGGAACTGTTCTTAAAAAAGTTTGAGCGAGTTGTGTAAAATATCGCCATCTATAGCTACTTGTGAACAGTAAATCGAGGTTATTATAGATGACCGTGACGCTCGAATTTTCTGTGCTTTCCATCATTTACATTATTCGAACAATTTTTTTAACGTCATTAAGCTTATTATTATTATTACCAGCTCGCATTGAATAATACATTAAGAATTGATTTTTACACCGTCATCGTGCACTGAGCTTTTTAATATTTTCATCTCATTCTACCTATTACCTCCTCTAATTTACAGCAGATAAAATGCTGATTGTCATCTCGTTCGTCTCTTCTCTGCTGCAATTGTTCAACAATTGAATTGGCCTTAAAAAAAATTAATACTGATATTCATTCCAACGGTTTTCAAACGCTTTTCTCCCATAATAGAAGAAGTGTGGGTAATAAAAGTTGGGGGTTGCATTATTATTATAATAGACGACGTATTAAATGCATGGACGGAGTGAGGGTGGTATTATTAGGTAAAGGTGAGAAAAGTGCGATTGTTCCGCACTGCTTTTTTTTTTATGTACTGATAACTGTCTTCTACACAAAGAGTCCGCTATATACAGGGTCAACGTTAAAACTGCACATTATTCAATTTTTTTGACTTTTCTATTTCTTTCCTTTTCTTCCTACGATAATTATTATTATGTAAAGCTTTTATTATTATTGTATATCGTTGAAGGTCAAAAAAAAATTTTTTTTAATGGAAAATATTATAATAACCCTTCTTTTTATCACAGCCTTCTTAACACCCCCGACTTTCTATAATACCTTTTTACAGGTTTCTTTTCTCCGCTGCTCTCAGACATCTTAAAATTTTTTTTTATTAATGCAGTTCTGAATTTTTTTTAAAAGAAAGTTGTCGTCTATGAGGTAAAACTCACTAACATTGAGGCCAAATTCGAAGATGAGAATACAATATTGATGGGAATAATAATGTAGTGGGGACCTAAAGCACTAATAACATTTTTATTTTAATTTGATAACTTTATAGCATAATTAAAGTACAAATATGTTTAAGAAATCAATTACAACTATAGATTTTGGGAAAACAAATTTCTAATAAACTAGTAATTTTTTTTATTATTAATGTTTTGCAATGGGAAATGAATGTGTTCTTAACTGTATTATTTTGACGAAAGTGGATATTTTTTCTCGAGTTCAAAATTTTTTTTTACAATATGTCTGGAACGGAACAATGCGGGGGGGAAATGCTCCGTAGAAATCTGCATTTTATATTTTATAGTAAACTTTTTATTTGGATGGATTTGCTTTTGATTATTACAGTATTTTCTTTTTTTTTATGTACTGTATGCGGACTGGAATTCAACTTTCGCATTATTTTTATACATTTTCCTTGTTCGTTTTTCATATTACGCAGTATTTTTTCATTGACTCATTATACTGTAAAATGCACTTGCGAATTCTTAGATGGGATTTCTTTCTTGAAAGTTGGCAATACATTTGAAAATATAATTTAATTCTGCAACGTAGTTTTTTAGTTATCACATTTAAAGTTAGGGTTAAGGAATAGTTTTAGTGAGTTTTAGCTTGACGCAGCTTGGGTAGGGTGGTTGGTGGGCGCACGCCGAAGTCTTGGCGCTTTCAAACGCACGTACTTACCATAAATTTGGTATTTGTAATAGACATCGAAAAGAATTTGTAATTCGATCTTTTGGCTTCACCCGCCGTTACATCGCACTTGGCTCAACTTGAATGCAAATGTAATGTCTATTACTGTCTCGTTTTGTTGTTGGTTAGGACTCGTTGGTTGGCTGCAGGCGTTACCAGACTCGGTTCGCAGCAGGACCCATTTACTAGATTTATTTCTTTCACCTTTTTTACACGCTTTTACATTGATTTTATTTTCCTCACGAATATCTCCTCGCAGATTTATTTACCACCCTCCTCTTATTTCACCGCTCCCCCCTCCTGTTTCTTTTTTTTTTTTTTTCTGGTGAACTTATTTTTTAAATTTTTATTAAGAGTTTGCGATAAAAATATTTTTTTTTTAAAAAAAAATTTCAATTTGTGCGAAGAATAAAAGTTATGAAACAGTAAATCATTTTTTTTTCTTACTTTTTTTCGATGATGAATTGTTTATTTTTGTTAAAATTTTGTAGGTTGAAAATGAGTTTTGGGTCATTTTTCAAGTGTAGACAGTCGAATCATGAAAAACGTAATAAGTTACACGTAGGGATAAACCTCAATTTTTGTTTTGTTTGACGTATAATCATTTTCGTCGCCACCGTAATTCCAAATTTATTCGAGTAGTTGGGTCAACCCAATACAACAATGCTAAAATTATACTCTGGAAATCCAATAATTATTATTTCATAACGTACATTTATAACAAACAGTTTCCGCATTCATTTAAGACAATGAAGTAAAGACCGTTTCTGAATTCTGAGATCAAGTGTCAAGTTCTCTTGCCCTTAAGTAATTATTTATTGATAACCGAGCATCATACTGCTGAATAGAGAACCAAAGAAAGAGAACAAAAACATTACGTTAATCAACGCTTGAAAAGGTAATTTACCGATGACAACTAAGCAAACTTTATAGCCTAATAATGGAAACAATGTGATCGTGAATGCATGGCGTTGACCGTGAAATATGCGGATCAACGCGGAGGTTATGTAATATACCATAGGTCGGATGTAAGAGACCCTTAGTTGATGCTATTTTGAGCGACCCTGATGCAACAGTACTGTCTAGAAAAAGATTTGCTGTTACTGATTACAGAAGACACGAATAGAAACGTGCTCAGATTTAACAATAGAAAGAGTGGTAAAGAGAGGTAAAAAAAAAAAGCCGGTACTGTAATTTATTTATTTGTCATTTTAAGCATTGTGGAATATATGTAAATCGAGATGGAAAGTGGTGAGCGAGCGTTCCTTGTAATGCCATTAACTAACATTAACAATGGAGATGAAATCCGAAGCTAGTTTTTTTTTTCTATCTTTTTCTTGAAAATTAAACCGGGCTTTGATTTATGCGTTTCGTGTAATACCAAGAGATATTTATTGTTATTGATGACCACGTTATAGTGATAGATTACATCATACACTCACCTTTCACCTCCCAGGCCCCCACTTTTATTTTTCCTTCTTTTTATTTTTTATTTATTTACTTGTTGCGAGGGATCGGAAGTTTGAGCTGGGTTGGCGATAAAAGATGCAACGTTGATGAGGATAAATGTTTTGAAAGAGGCGATTTGCGAGTTATTAATATGGAGCATTTAAAATTCAGGTCAGTTTTTTCTTCATCTTTTTTTTTGATTCTCTTTAACTAAGGAAAAACATTAAGTGAGAAGATGAGGAAGAAAGGCCCCCCTATCAGACGGCGTTGATAAATTGTTGCGGTAACGTCGAAATATAATTTTTCTTTTTTTGAGGGGGGGCTGCTTAGCGATCGATTTATTCCCTTTCAGATGTTCTCGTTTCGTATTTAGCTAGCTAGTTGTTGAGGATGCGTGGATTAGCATTGACAGGAAGGAGTTGGTGATTGTAAATCATTCGACTATTTACTCTCATTAAGAAGAATATGCGTGCTTGGCTCTCGAGAACTTTCGCTTTTCCCAACATGTAAATCAAAAAGATAGGTTCCGTTTTCGTTTAGATAAATTAGAATTAAACAACTAAGCGGTTAAAGTGTGTAGTATAAATTTTTTGGTGGAGGAATTTGAAATTATTTATAAAGCGATATAAATTATTACGCTGAGAAAATTATGTAAATTAACCACTTGAGTTTTAAGGAGAGGCCATAAGACACTTGTTATTTTTTTTTTTGTGAAACTGGATAATTATTGGCGCCAGAAATCTGATGAAGGTTTTCTTTTCATTTTTAGCCAAGTTCATTGGAAAGAATTTGAATCTGACCTTTTTTTTTTTATTATTTAAAAAAAAATAAAACTTTTTGCAGATACAGTAAGACTCTGGTTTCCTAAGGACGAATAGACTCTCGACTTACGCGAGAGTTTTGTTTCGAAAATTGAGCTTGGGAACAACGTGGAATAACATTTTTTTGATACCTAAACTTGTTGGAATTTTTTATGCATGTTCAGTTTTTACAAATACACGTACGTGAATTAATTGAAATTCGATAAAGTTCCGGTACACTCTGTTCCCTGTGGACGAACTACGGTATGGAAGTTTCTAACCTTGTGAAGGATTTTTTTAAAATAAAAAGGAATAGAGTACTAGCATGGTTTTTCTTTTTGCCACAGCTTTGATAATACTTCGCCTATTAACTAAAAATTAAAATACAGTAGAACCTCGGGTTAAGAACGAACAAAATTTCTCGAGTCACGTACAAACCTCGACATGTATAGTACACGTTTACTGAAATTTTCAGACAATTTTAAAAATTAGAGAGAAAAAAAAATTAAGATTGGTTCTACTATACCTAAAAGTGACATCAGCATGCCGATTTAGTTTGGAGTTGGTACAATATTATGGTTAGAACTAAATGGGTAAATGAAGATGAGGGTGCCAGTAACATTTGGGTTTTGTTAAGTACAGTACAGTACATGATGTATGGTACTGTATTTTTTTATTTTCAAAATTAGTTGTGATATATATTTTTTTTATTTATTTGCGCAGCGAGACATATTTTAAAATGAAACAATACAATAATTTATAATTAAGAAAAAGAAAAAAAATGTTTCTGTTTGTGAAAGGTTTCAAATTGTCTTTCTCACACTTTTATTCACACCCTTGTCTTTTGGTACGACGAATAATCGAAATCACGGATAGCGAGGGAATATCCAAAACCAAAATTATGTTTTTCAAAATTATCTTAGGGCACTTTTTACTTAAACGGTATTAGCAATTAACTAAAAAGTGTTAGGAGTTTTAGTTCCGGTTGCTTTTGATTTGAAGAATGGTGGGAGTTACATGATATTATGATGGGGGGAGAGGGGTTGGGAATGTAAAGAGGTGCTAGGGAAAGGAATGGAATTTTACTTTTTATTTGTTTCTTTGAGTAGCACTGCTAATGTCTTTACTAGACTCTAATATATACAAATACGAATTCGCAAGCAAATGCTAATTCCCACAATTCATTGTCTAGTCAAAGGGGAATAATTTTCACCTTTTCCAAGTAATTTTCAATTTTTTTTTTTTAGTATTTTTTTCTTAAATAAGAAAAAAAAATAAAGGTGCATTTTTTTTTATACGTGGAAATTGTTTTCTTTTTATTTCTCCATCTTATTCGCTCC
This sequence comes from Polydesmus complanatus, assembly GCA_034692225.1. Lineage (NCBI taxonomy): Eukaryota > Metazoa > Arthropoda > Diplopoda > Polydesmida > Polydesmidae > Polydesmus > Polydesmus complanatus. Next base: position 29,861 of record JAQGAZ010000941.1, read on the forward strand.
TTTTATTTTTTATTCTTAACTTTAAAAGTGAAGAAAGAAAAAGTATTCACTGTCTTTAAAAGTAAATTTGTTTCGCTACATTGTATTCAAACATTTTCACAATTTTTTTTCTCCTTTTACCGATTTCTGTGTTTTTATTTGTAAAAGTTGGGAAAGAGCCGAGAGTGCACGCGGAGACGTAATAAGATAGAAGTGGGTGGAGTTGGAAATTTGTTAACAAATAATATGTTTTTAACTAGAAAAAAAAATCTCCCATAGTTAAAATTTAATTAATTTTTTTTTTGGTCAATGTCATTGTACAAAAAACATGTTATTTCGATATGAACTATTTTTTTCTTCTTTTACGTAGATAAACTTAATTTTTTAAATAAATAAAAAAAAAACTTCTGTATAGTACATACCTTGTATAACGAAAAATTTGATCGTTGCTCCGGCAAAACCCCTCGCGTCAATAATATAGGGATTTGAGTGCATTGATGTAAAAATTTCTTCCGTATCGATTACTTACTATCGATACAACTGAGTTTGGAAAGGGGGGGGGGGGGATCCAAATATTTATTTATGTTTGAGGAAAGAGTGCGTTAAATTTGATTTTGGAAATGGAAATGAGGGGTGGAGTCCGGTTTGACACGCGAAGCCCATTGATGACGTCATCGAGGGAGTGTTGTGGTTGTTGAACACACGGGAGAGGGATTGAGAGTGGGTAGGGAGTGAGGAGGGAATAAGATTTTTAATTAGCTCTCGTGTCGATTCACCAGGTGCGAAGTCGAGTGTGACCGTACAGTTCATGAGACGTTTCACTTGGAAGAGCTTTCACTTAGCTTAGAAGGCTTAGCTGTTGATATTGTTTCTTCTTTTCTTTTTCTTTTTTTTTTAACGTGGAAATCAAATATTGGTGATGAGTGCTTTTTTTCATTGTCTCATTATTTATATTTAGAAACATATTTTTGAATTGTGGATTTTTTTTTTCAGTTACTTTTTACATTCATTCCTTGGAAAGTAAAAGAAATAAATTATCGAGAGATTAGTTTCCAATTTAACGCCTAGATGGCGCTGCGAAGCTGAAGTCGCTTGAATTTCTCGCATAATGACTTAATTCAAAGTCTGTAAAGTACGTTTTGGGAAAGCAAGAAGCGTGGGGAAAATTATTACGTTTCACTTTCGATTCGATTGCGAACTTGACCGAGTAAATGCGAGCAAAATGTGAATGCCAATCGGGATGGATCGTTACCGTTACGTTATGTTACGCTGAGTTTTTATCTTTTCTTCCTCATTAGAAAAGACTTTAAAAATGTCGTTTGAACAATCGTCATACTGTACGGTATAATATTATGAAAATGAAATTTTAAGAAAAACGAATTATTTTGGCAGTTTAAAGGTTTTTTAATGAAAATGAACCGTCACATTAGTAAAGATTTTGGTTTAAAAACAAGTTTTGAATTTCCATCCGGAAAGAAATTATTTTCGTTATAACGAAATTTTCAAAGAATAATAAGATGGAACTATGCATTTTTTTTTTTTTTGAAAATATTAAAAAGATACTTCATTACAGTATATTAAAAAAAAATAAATTACGAAGATATTTCAATATATATATATTTTTTTTTTTAAAAAAAAGGGTCATTTAATTATGAAATTTTGCTCGAAACTATATTTCACTTTAACGAATTTTTAGAATAAACTTTACAATGAGTAAACTTTCCGCTCTTCTAAAATTCGTTCTTCAGAGCCAGAAAATTCAGAGTTAATTATTAATTTCGATAGAGTATCATTAAATTCTATGAGGCAGATCTGGAAGTGTGTTGCGGCAGTTCAATGCTAGCTTCTTCTTAATTATAACATTTTTTGCGTGTTTAAAGTTAATAATTTATGACGCATGAGCTGTGATCGGCTCGTACAGTTGCGGAATTTAAAAACTTACGTTAAGTATTTTTTTATTTATTTATTTTTGAATCGTTCAAGTCGTTTGAACATTAAGCACCTACTTGAACCTCATTTCTATTCATTTGACTCGGGAACACACTTCATTATATCAGCGCAATCATTTTCATTCTCTCTTTATTTCTTTACCCTCTTAATTTTTTTTTTTTTTTAAACATCTTTGGGAATTACTTTTTACCAGTATTTATTATTATTATTATTTTTTTCAGAAAAAAAAAAAAAAAACAAAGTAAACTTTCGTATTCTAATGATGTGTGGAAGATTAGTCGACGTAAGCTCTTTTCCTCCTTCTTCCTTCTCTCCACCCCCAACTTTTCTTCACCTGTAGAGACACATTTTCACTTTCTTTTTTTTTTTATTTTATTTTTAAGAATACAATTAAATTTGGCTGTTATTATTTCGTAGGAAGAGGAAGGTGTGTGTGTGTGTGTGAGAGAGAGAGAGAGTGAAAGTGTCTGTGTTTTATTTAAATGTGACGGAGGGGGTGGTAGGCGAGTGGGTGGGAAAATACAAATGAAGCAATTAAATAATATCTTTTAGAAACGAATGCCGACGGAATTTTCGTAAACACGCGTGTACATTGTGCTTTTGATGTGGTGACGTCATGGCGCGTCCGACATTTATTACAACGTTACCTCCGAAAGACGGAATAATGTTGGTTAGGTTTTTTTTTAATATTATGAGAACGTATACAGTGTATTTTTAGTTTTTTTAAATACCGATAAGTTTTATGGAAATAAAATGACTGGAAAAATAATTATTGAGCGTTAAAGCTGGTTGAACGAGATTTGTAGATACGGTGAAACAAATGTTAGAATAACGAATACTGTATACAGTAATATTATTATGCACAGCGTCCAATAAATTAATGCCAAACTAGTAATTTTATACGAGTCTTACAATTTCAGAAATTGAGAAATAACGAAAAGTTGCGCGAAAAACCTTGACGATGTTTTGGGAGACAATATCGAATTTTAACACATGACTACGAAATTCGACGGAAACCTCGATTATTGTCCTCAAAACGAAAGACGAAAAAAAAAAAAATTTTATCCTAAAATAATTATTTTATGAACGTGTACCGTTATTCGAAATGGTTGGGATTTTTGGTAAAAACTTACTATGAGATTAATTTTAACAGTAATTTAATTAATTTTGGAAGGTGCAATAATGCGGCGATTTGAGTCTTTACAATGTGCTGGGTAGCTTACTCGAAGTTGGGTCTTTGCCCGTTCATTGTCTTTTAATAAGAAATATTTTATTATTTAAAAAAAAATAAAACTTTTTGCAGATACAGTAAGACTCTGGTTTCCTAAGGACGAATAGACTCTCGACTTACGCGAGAGTTTTGTTTCAAAAATTGAGCTTGGGAACAACGTGGAATAATAATGTTTTTATAAAACTTTTATAAACTTAAAAGTGGACTTTTATAAATTTGCTATTTGTCTATAAGGGTATTTGTAATTTTTTACTCATATTCAAGAGTAAAAAAAAAAAAAGGTAACGTTACTGTTAATAACGATTATATTACGATTCATTTATGGCAACTTAAAATAACCATTATTTATCCTGAATCCTGTTTATTAAAAAAGATTTAAGATTTAAAGCGAGATATGGCTGTAATTGAAAGCTTAATAACAAGAAGCTTATATTATTTTGGGCAATATTATTTTGGGCAGTTTGCTTTGGTTTTTAAGATTTTTAATAAATTTAAATCAAAAGTACTTACCGGTAACTAAATTTGACCAAGTGGAATCGCGTAGTTTAATACCGGTAATCAAAATTCATGCTTTAAGAAAAACAGAAAAATGTCCTTTATTCGACGTGGTGGTGCATGATTTGAAAAGCATTTTCTACTATGGTATATTTCGTCATTGAACGATGCTTCCATCAAAACTTTCTAAATTTTAAGAGAAAACGAATCTACACGTTTTTTATTTTTGTCAATTTTGCATTAAAGTTGACGTATCTTATTGAGTGTTTTTATTTAAACGATAGAAGAAATTTTTTTTTTTGAAGTTATCTGAGAGATAACTCATGCTCAATGCATAATATCCTACTTTAAATAAAAACCTTCCGGAAGTATTTTTTTTTTTTTTGATATATAATTTTCCGTTTTATCTTCCTTCCACTTTCCGGAGGTTTAACTTTTATCTTGATTATTACTTGTCCATTTTGGCCTTTCACTTGCCACTGATCTGCAAGTATAAGGCCGGAGAAGGGTGTGTTAGAGCAGGGGTGAATTCTCAATTTCATTTTTAAGTTATGGGAAAGTGAAGGAGGATTATGCAAACCTTGATAAGTGGTTCAAGTACACATGTGACTCGCTGTGTGTGTGTGAGAGAGAAAAAGAGATAGATAGATAGAAAGTCGGAGGATCCAGAGTATGCATTAACGTCATGTGTGATGCATTGTACGGGTAAAAGTAATGTGCCAGACAGACACTTCCTGTTCCTCCCTTCACATGCACGTGTGTGGTAGCACTCTCGAATCAAGCCGATAATGTCACTCTTACATCTCGGTATTATGTTTTTGGAAATGAAACACCGGCTTTTTAATTTTAATAGCTTGAGAAATATATTTTTTTTTTTACATTTTTTCTTTTTTGGATATTAATTTTTTTTTAATGAAGATGAAATTTAGAGGTAATTCAGTGGTGCGTTACGACTTTAATCGTAAACATATCTTAGCTAATTATGATGGTGCTTGGAAAATGATACTTGGAAAGTGAAATTAGCTTTACATGTGAGCAGAAAGCTCGTTATTTTATGCTACTACATGAGCAAAAATCTTCTACGGTTTAGTATACTGCACTTACGGTGTTGTATTAATATAGTAATTAATTATTTATGAGAGAGTGGATTCTTAAAGTATAGCATTAATGAAATAACTTTTTCGAGTTTTATAATTAAAAATTTAATCTAATGTACGGTATGAGATTAATGGTAATTATTTTTGTTGATTAATTTCGCTTTCATTCGCATTATGGTATTGCCATAATGAATTAACTTTAAAACTGCAAAATTATTTGCGCATTACTAAGTAATTTTTTTTAATACAGTATTACAGTGTACCCAAATTTAATTTTTGAGAAAATATAATTTTTTAAAAAAAATAAATAAAAAAAAAATATTATCGTAGTTTCCTCTGCTCCAATGAAACTTGCTTAAATTAAATTACGTTACATATTAATTAAATGGGAATACCGGTACATTAAAAAACAGTATTAATTTCACTTAAATTAATTAACGAAAATTTTGTTAAATTAGCAATGTTAACGTTGACAACAGTTTATTATTTATTTATAACAGTTTTATTTAATCTCACTCAACAGGTTCTCTAAACAGGTCTCACTCAACAATATTTGTTGTAGAGATATTCAGTTCTCCAGGGTGCTTATACAGATTTTATTTTTAAAATATATTTACAATACTGTGTAGACATATTTTAAAATACAGTGTACAGTATATGAATTTTTTTTAAAAAAAATTTAAATTTGGTAAATTTAAACATGTAGGCGCTAGAATGTGCATTTATTGGAATTTTAAAATGCCGATTGGCCTCTTGATATGTACTGAATTTTGATAAAATATATAATTATGCGTAATGTGTTTGCACATTGAATTTTGGCATTTTAAAATCCATTGTTTACTATAGGAAAAGCACAAAATTCTACTTCCCGTTTGCTTCTCGCAAGTTTTATTTTTCACATATTTTTTTTTTTTTAGCATAAAAATTTCTTTTAACTGACCGAAAATTAAAAAAATCTCTATCTTATTCAGGTTTCCCTACACCACATGACTAAAACTATAATTATTGTGCTTACCAAATTTAGATTTGAGAAAAAGTAAACGAATTTATGCTTCCACTGAATTTTGTTTTTTGTCATAGCAGTTTAACTAGCGGTGGGACTATTTTTTTTAAAAGTAATTATCAATTTTAATACAGTACCAAACTTTTTTTTTTTTTTGGATAAAGTTTTATCTCATTCAATAGAATTTTTTTTTCTGCCATCAAAAGTTTATAAAGTCACGTTTAAATCTGAATTTAAAAATCCGGCGGCAATGAGTTAATTATATCAATAGAATTATTTTAATTATTATTATTATTATTTAATTTTTTAATTCTCTATTAATAATTACGATGTAGGCCCACTCGTATTTGCGTACTCGCTCACGATATTCTTTTCGAAATCTGTTTATGCGGTCAATATAAAAGTAAAACAAAATTTTATAGAATATATTAACGCAAATTTTTTTTTTTTTTAATAAAAAAAAATTGTTGTTCTGAATATTTAAATAATGAGGAGGTCAGCGCTCTATCCATGAGGCCACAAGAACTCGACAAAAGCTTAAGCGAAACGGGAGGGATGGATCAAAATAACGATTAACCTATTATTATATCGTCAATTAAATGTTAATTTCGATAAAACTATTAATGGGAATTTAAAATTCAAATCAATATTTAATTTAAAAAAATAAAAAAATGTAGCCCCTAGAGGGACTCGAACCCTCAATCTCTGGCTGACAGCCGAGTTAGGAGGCCAGCGCCTTATCCATTAGGCCATAGGGGCTTGTATCTGCTTCCTTTCTTATTTCTCATCACTAGGCAAACGCTGCTTTCCAACTCTTCGTTCTCGATAACATCGCCGCTAAAAATAATATTATTCTATTTTTAAAACATTCTACTATTTTTTTTTTTTCTTCTTCTTCTTCAAAAGTAATTAGTGCGTTTAAAAAGAAAAGTGAAAATAGTCGCTGCGAATAATTTCGTCTATGTTTGTACATGCAAGGCAGGGGTCTGGCTTTAATTGGCGAATAGCGAACACCCGCCGATTGCTTATATAATTAATGTTAGCTGAAAGGGGGAGGCGGGGCCTAAGGAGGGGGTGGAGGAGAGAATTATTTATATCTATTACAGCTGCAAATTTTGCTGGATGCAATTCGGAGAATTTATCTTTTAAGGGATTTTATTAGGTCTTTAAACTTTTAAATGAGAGAAAAGAGAGAGTGAAGGATTTTTTTTTTGTTTTCTTTTAATAAAAAAAAATTATCGTTTTTTTTTTTAATGTTTTTTGTTACTTTTTTCGTAAGGAGAGGGGTTTGGCGTTTGACATCTTCATAGTGTGGATACTTTTCAACGCCATTCACAATCGCGTGGAGTGGCGACTGGCGAGTCTCGCCTGAAGATTCATTACAATTTTACGTACTACGGGTCAACCCCGATTTCCCGTTTTTGGAATTAAGAGTTTGCGGTTAATTTTTTTTTTTTTTAGATAATTCTGCTTAAATATTTTTTCATAGGATCTGAACTAGCTTTTATAATAATAAATTTTTTTATTAGATATGTAAATTTAGAACTTTTACTTTCCCGGTAGTAAATGTATTTAATTTTTTTAAAAAATTATAAATGTGCGTGAGATGTTATTAAAAGCATCAATGAGATTGTAATTACTTAAGATTATTACGGAGTATTATTTTTACACCAACTATACATTTACTATTTTTTAAATATTATTAGTCTACTACGGTAGTCAATGCAGGCCAAACGTTTAGTAAGTACATGTATGTTACATCGACTGCATTAAAGCTTTTATTGCATTCATTGTATTTCATCCTATTGATTTGCTGTTCATCGGGATTTAGCGTTACTAAATGAAGTCATTAAGTGACGTTTTGTTAATGATTTGAGAGCAAGTTGCGATAAATTAATTGTCTAGTTTCAGGATTTTGCGATTTTTAGAGTTAGCTGGTAGCCGGATTTTGCGTTTTTTTGTAAATTAACACACCCGGAGTTTCCTTCTTTAAAATAGTGTATTTTTAAATTCGATTTTTTTAGTTCTTATGAAAACGTAAAATCGGGGTTTGGTGTTAGTGCTTATTTTTTTTTTATTTATTTATTTTTATTTTCTCTACTCTTATTTAGTTACCTTCAAAAAATTTTTTGTGTGTGTTAAAAAAAAAAGAGATTACATAGGTTTGGATTATTATTTTTATGATTTTTTTTACGAGTTGATGTCCCTGAGATATCGGAAGCGGCTGAAGGAAAGGAAGAGGGAAGGGAAGATGATCCTAAGGTACACTCTTAAGTCTGACTTGACTCGAGAAAGGAAGGTCAAGGGTAGTGAACTTCTCCTTTTAACTATCGCATTGTCTTTTTTTTTTTCTTTTTTCTTAATTTTTTTTTTCTTATTATTATTATTTTTAAATTTATTTTTTAAACGTTGAGGCTGATATTTTTCGTAAGGAAATGACTTTTCAAATTGAGACCTGTCGTCATGTGCCGAGTTGAGTGGAGTGCTGTGCAGGTGGCGCTCCTATCAAATTGAAATATCTCTCTGTCTATCATGCTTTTTTTTTTTACATTTTATTTTTTTAAAGTTAACTTCATTTAAAATGAATTTTTTTTATTAAAAAAAAAAAAATGTGGAAGAAAGTAAAAGTTATACTGTATTTGTTTTTGTTTATGGTCGAATTCACATGCTTGGTGGCGCTACCTATGCATGTATGCTTTCACCTAATGCACACAGAGGTTCGATTGTTGTTCTTTTTTCTTTCTTTCTCTCGATATCTACTGTATTTGCTTTTTTTTTTAGCCATTCATTTCGATGTCATTTATTTGATTTATTTATTGTTTAGCGTTTGGATATTTTGTTGTTGTTGTTTTTGATGAGTTTTGTTTCGTTTGATGAAATTATTGAGAAGGTCCTTGAAAATGCGAACGATAGGATTGACTTAATTTTTTCAGTTCTTCATTTACGCAAATTTTTGTTTGTTGGCGTATTTTGTTTAGCGAGTTTTTGTGCGTATGATAATAGAATTCTAGTTCATGTAGATTTTTTTTTATATATTTTAGAGAGAGAGGGGCAAAACATAAAACTAGATTATAGTAAAATGGAAATATTTTGCTGCTAAAAATGATTTCCTTTAGCCACAAAAATTTTATTTTGGAATCTAAAATACAGGGTCGTGATTACACCATGGGATTGGGAGGCTCTGGGCGGGATTCTATTATGAGGCCCTAAAAGTTGGTACAGTATTGAAAGGAGAGGAGAGTTCACAATTTGATAAATGTACTGTATGCTCCGAGCATACGAGGCGCAAAATTTTTATGAAAGTTAGCGAAATTTATAGTAAATTAATGAATTTTTTTAAAAAATGAACGAAATTTTGAAAAAAAATGAATGCTATTTTTAAGAATATGAACAAAATTTTTTAGAAAATGAGCGAAATAGTTAAGAAAATTATTGAAACAACTGGAACTTTCAACAAAAACGAAAATTAATAAAAGGGGAATAAAATATTTTTAAATAATAAAAAAAATTATTTGTGTGAAGTTTGTGAAGCCCTTATTTACCTATGGGTATATACGACCCACAAACATATTTATTACTATGCTTAGGATGATTTTGTGAGAAATTAGATTTTATACAAAATTTTGAAATATTTACAGATTTAGTAATAATAATTACAGAATTCAAATTATTGTTTTGAATGTTTTTTTTTTAATAAATTTTAAATACGCGCGTGTGCGCTATGTACCAACAGTCTTATCATTTACAGCACAATGATTAATAAGATTTATTTTTCTTGCTGTTAATAAAGTACATGCAAGCTTATTGCAAAATAATAATAATAATAATCTTGTTCTGAAGTGTTTTTTAATTGCAATTTTTTTTTGAGCGTTTTTTCCTTTAGCGATAAAATCAGGAATTAATTTAAATATATTGTTTGAACTAATCAATACACAAAAAGATAGCTTAAAAGCTTATTTAAAATTAAATTTTTATGAAACAATAGTTTACACGGGCGAAGGAAAAAGAAAAAAAAAATATCATTAAAAAACTCGAACAAAAAATTGATTACTTTATGATTGCACGATTACTTTTAATAATTCATCGTAAGCGTACATTTTCACATCAATTTTCCTACCGTATTAAATTTTCACCTCCTCACCCTGGATTTTTTTTTTTTTTTTTTATTTTTTAAAAGGTTTAGTTTAATAGTTATAATTGATAGTTAAATTTCATCATCTATCTAAAACTTCATTTTCCTCACGCCAAATTTTTATTTAAATAAAAATACGTTGTGTTAACTTAATTAAATTAACTCTTTTCTTATTTTTTTCCCCTTCTTTTTTTTTTTTTGTGCGTGTGTGTATGTGAAATGCAGCTATTAAGTCTAATCATTTAACAGAGTAAATTAATCATCTTTTATAATAATTACAGTACTGTGTAATGGTGAAATGTCGATACAACGAATTTGTTTTAACGAAATATGTAGAACTTTTTCACTTAAATTATTTTTAATGCGATAATTTTCATTATAACGAAAGATTTTAAAAGTAATAAAAAAAAATCCTTGAACTTATGATTTTTATAACAAAATTTTAATATTTTGATAAGTGGGGAATACAATTTTTACAAAATAATTACGGTATGATAACGTTCGTTAATTAGAGGAAAATTAACAAATTTGGTTCAAAAGTAAAAATCAATACAGAAGTAAGATTTAACTCAGAATTTGAGTGACGAAATGGCGGAAAAATCTTATGACGTCGCAAAAAAAGTCAACTCATTAAAAATTAATTATTTCTGTTAACCTAATTTATTACACGCGAGTTTTATGCGCGCAAAGTGAATTTCGATGCCTGCGTTTTCATTTACGCGAATATATACTGTATGTATAGGAATATGTGCAATATATTGGTTTATTCAAACAAATTACACCTCGGATGTAACGCAGTGGCGTAGCTAGGGGGGGTGCAGGGGGAGCGGTCGCTCCCCCTGTCTCCATTTTCCAGAAAAGAGGGCCTT